>WEIV01000082.1:126454-143531 GCA_013390005.1 Calyptomena viridis
GCCCGGCGGTGCCCGGTGCGCTCGGCGGCCCCGCCGGCCCCAGAGCCCGCTGAAGGCACGGGCGGGCAGGGCTGGCAGCGGTGCCCTCAGTGACGGGCGGGCACAGCACGAGAGGAAGGGCTGTAAAATGCAGGGAAATGTTAAGGTGTCTGCTGGCTCCGTAGTGACATCCCGTGGTGCGGGGGCACTACTGCCGGTGGCCGAGCTCTGCCGGAGCACCCGCGCACCCAGCCCGGAGCACCCAGCGCCGGGACGTTCCTTCAGGGACCCAAATCACCAGCAGCGGGTTGGCTTTAAACCAGCCTTGTCCCTGTGCTGCGACAGAGCTGCGCTGCTCTCGGGCACTGGGGATTTGCGCCCTATAAAGGTGTTCCAGAGAACGTCTCAGAGCAGCGAGGGCTCAGAGCTAAACGGAGCCGCTGGCCTCGTGCCTACGAGGAGCAGAGTGAGAGACACCAAATGAACATATTAACGAAGGCAAATGTTAATTTCTTAATTCAGCATGTGCCATCATGTTGAATCAGACTTGCAGAACATCTGCCCAAGCCAAGAGGCACAGGAGTAGAGATGAGGTGGTGAAACCCTGTCCCTCCCTTAGAGAATTCCCCTTTTCCACTTCCCTTGTCACACAACACACTGGGATGCTCCAGTGGCCTGTGGCAAAAAGAGACAGTGAAAGACAGCTGAGCACATGGACCAAAACGCCACAACCTGTCCATAAACAGAAGGAAAGTGGGAAGTCAGACTTAACAGGCACAGCTGAGCTAATTGGATTCCAGCTTACAGAGATGCTACTAGTAACGAGGACTTAGTGGCATCAACCTAAAAATGTCTCCACAGCCCCTGGCAAGCTTGGTAAGATCCATGCTACCATGTTTACAAAGCTCAAGATTCCCCAGATCAGAAGGATTAAAGCTAGCCTGGGCAGGCTTGAACACACAGCAACTGAAACTCCTGGTAATTATTTCTAGGCAGGTGGGTGCTGGGGTAAATGGATTGGAGAAGGTTCTTCTAAACTACTACAAGGTGATAATCAGATGATGCACGTGTTCACAGGAAATGACTAAGACTTTTTTTACTGAGATCTCTCTTGTCCCCTGAAGTCAGCTGCTCATCATGGTGGAACTTAACCTCTGCAAAATTCTGGTGCTGCCCCTTCTTTCTTGTAGGACCAGTGAAACAGTCAATGATGCTAACATCTATTTTGACCAGTGGCTCATTTTGGACCTGCCATTCTGGACTGTGCAGATTCATCTCTGTGCTCAGATTTGTCTTAAACATTTCCTTCACATCCCAACAGCAACAGAGTTGCTTAGTCAGCTGCTGCATCTGTCTCACAGCCTCAGGGTGTCTGTGGCCTCCACATTGCCAGTGGATGCTGAACGGCCATGTCAGCACAAATGCCCTTCCAGGTGGGACTGCACAGAAGATTGAACCTCATCCTAAGGAGTGCACGTGGACACACTGGTGCATAAATTGTGTCTTGCAGCTTAATTACTGCAACTCCCTGTGCTTTGAAATAAACCACAGCTGGTGTAAAATACAGCAGATGTCTGCATAGCAAAGGAGAGCAGTGTGCTGCTTTGCTCACTCTAGTTTCTTACTAAGTACAGACTTTGGTCATATTTTCTGATATACAAAGTCCTTCATAATTTTCCATAGCCAGCTCCTGCTGGAGCACTGCAACCATTGACCAAGGGGTAAGAGTTTCATCTTTCCCAGCTATGGAACTTACTTTGCCTCATGGAGGCAAATAATCCAGATCTTAATGCAGTCAGAAGCAGATGCAAAACTTCTCATCTTCATTTCTTCGCACAAACATGCAGAGAACACTAGTGCCCAGCCCAACAAATCCAAGCCCTATAAACTAATCAAGATATTCCTCTTTCGATGTAGTCCCAGATACACTACTACACTCTTTGTGGCTAGATAGAAGGAAAGGCAGAGAAGGAAAAAGCATTTTTCTGTTTTAAAATATTTGGGAGGCACACAAGTCCCACAGAGATGGGAACCATCTAAATATATATAAAGACACAGTGCGATAAATGAATCCATTTGTTGTAATCTAGCATTTTCATAAAACCAATGAAAAATTGACAGTTTCATGAAACCACTAAAGCACTATTGATACTTTCAAGTTTTTAAAATTGCTCTGCAATGTGTATGAATATAGGAAATCAACCATCTCCTGTCAGATTCCTGAACTGCACAGAAAAGGAACAAGGCTGTGCATGAAGCTGATGCAAACAAATCCGTGATGTAAATTAAAGCAAGTTGCCATTAACTATCCAACACAGACTATGACAAATTGCTCTTCACACCCCAAAATACATTTCTGATTTCCACGATATGTCAGCACACACATCCCTCACTACTCTTCTTCCATCCCAGGGATTAAATGAAGCCTTACAACACCTCCATTCTTTCTACACAGGGAACACTGAGAGGCACAGGGATGTGCTTATTGTCTAACAGGAAGTACTAAAACAACCAGAAAGATGTCAGTGTCCTAACTGCACATAAGCCTTACTCTTACTACTAGATAGCACTTCCAGTACTCCTCTGCTTGTAATTAGAGAAAGTTGTTGCCTTAAAGACTGCCCTGAGCCATCCACTGAGAGCTTTACAGGCAGGTGGGGCAAGAAGCAATATTTTGCTGCATCCCAATGGGTGGGGCCTTTTCTCAGCTCTGTGTCTAAAGAGCCTGTAGCAGATATGAAGCAGAACTCATTAATATACTGTGAATTCACACCAGTTTTTGTTGGTTTCAAATGCTCACCTTTTGGTGCAGCCAGGTGACAGGTATGGGAAACAGCCAAAGGTTTACATATATTAGGGAATCCTACAAAGCATATAGGAAAAGAACACAAGCACACAGTGTAGCAGCCACCATCTCCTGAGGGTGTGCTCTCAGACCTCCCGGCAAAGCAAGTTCGTCTGGGAAGTGGGAAAACAGATGTGCATTAGCCAGAAAGCTGTAGCAGGCCACTGAAGTACCCTTGGACATGGTTCCCGTTAACTTTCCAGGCAAGTTCAGGTTCTGCCCTTCCCTCTGCTCTTCAATACATGGAGACAATCCATCTCAGTGTGATTTATGGTACAGTCCTGCTGTGATCTTTCTCTGGGTAAACCTCTATGCCCAGAGTGCAAGCTGAGAGCACAAATATGAGGAACAGGCAGCCCACGAGATTTGACAGTTGAGCCTCTAAAAATTTCCCCAGTTAAATTACAGAGATATCCACAGACCTCATAGAGCTACCAAAATACGTGTCCAATAACACTATCCATTAAAAAGGCTCCAGTGTTCAAGTGAAACTACCCAACAGTCAGTCCCTTAGCCCATAACCAGGACCCTGCCTGGTGATACATGGAGACTATTACATATGGAATACAGGGATACCCGTGGCTCTGGGCATCATGTAAGATAGGAAAAAGAGGGAGTTGGCCACAGATGGTCACTTCTGGAGATCATGTCTGGATTATTTTTCCAACATACTCTTCTGTTTTCCTGGTTTTGTTTGAGTTTTTCTTCTAGAACTTGGCAACTGATGTCTCACTGTTATTATCGCTATTTTATTAGTAATATACTGTCAGTGTCTGTAAAAAGTACATATTTCAACTGATGAATGCTACAATATGAAAAAACAATCTGCTGTTAATAAAGCACAGATAAATTCCCAAAGGAAATGAATGGTCTTAAAACCCACAAACTTGAGGTAAAAAACCACTCTGCTGTGTTTGAAGTAATTACAAGAGAAAAATGACAAAGACTGTTTCTTCTCAAAACTTGGCAATTTTTATGTCATGCTACTGATATTCTTATTGAAAAATGGTGCTTTTTTTCACTACCCCTTTTACTTTGGCCAATGCTGCAGCCAAACATCTGCTGATTAATTTAGCAGAGTAAGTTGATGGTTAGTAACTCAAGAGTTTCCAAAGAAGATCCCCGCAGACATTTCCTAGGGAAAATCCTCTCTAAAGCTTTGTAAGGATGCACTTAAGAAGGGAGAAGACCAAAGAAACAGAAAGGTCCTGACAAAGCATCCATGTGAATGTTTGGACAAGCTGGGCTCGTCTAAAAAGTCTCAGTGGAGGTTTTGGGACAAGTTTTCAGCTGAAGGCATTCCAAAGCTCAGAGTGCAAGCTTCACACTGAACGTGCCATTGTGACTGAAGAAAGCTGTGAGTGCAGGAAATGAGGCTAAAAGCAATAGTGAGGAAGCAGATAGTTCACTGCTCAAAGGATTCATTTCTTTCCCTTCTGTCTTTAGAGAGCAGCAGAGGAAAATTAATCATGATTATTATAGTTACACATTCTGAGCCTGTTCCTGCTAACATGTTGACCTATCTCTATATTGGAAAAATTCTTAGGAGGCAGCTCAGCTTCACCAAATATATCCCAACAGACGGAATCCTGTATATCCAGGATTTAAGAGACAAATCCCCCAAAAGCCTACTGTCTAAGCAGATACAACCCAGACAATCGTCATCAAGCCTCCCAGGGCCTTGGCTTACACTGTCTCTACATGCTGTGCCAGGGTAATGGAGAAGTGTAAGACCTTGGGACCCTCATGGAGCAGGTACAAAAAAGGCACATTATATCACCAGACTCCAGCAGCATTCCCATCAAATGCCCTTTCATTCATGTTGTTGACAATCAGTTATCACACACCAGGGTTGAAACAAAGAAAATACTACTGACAAAAATAGTGTGTTCACAGAATGATTTTTAAAAGATCTAAAAGAAGCTGCACAAATGCACATGTAAATAGTCTTACTACCCTCACAAGGCAATTACATCTGTTAGGCTGAATAGATAAATGTAGAAAACAACAACTCCTCATTTTTAAGTGATAATGAGTTTCTTGCAGGCAAACTACACAGCCCTGGAGAATGAATCATCAGACTATCCATAACCATGGCAGCACAGAGAAAAAGAAGCAAGTTTCTCCAGAGCAGTGTCTGAAGCCCAGGAATACCTTCTCCCAAAGGCAGTAAGACAGCCTGCATGCCAAGAGGAAAAATTATATGGTTTTGTGTGCCTGTGACACACCTGCCCAAATGCACTCCAGCTTTTTTTCAGCTGCAATAGGAACTGAAGGTGTTATTTTCTTACAGCATGAGGATGTCACACAATGAGTTCAGCAGCACTAGTGTAAAAGTCAGGCACTCACTGAGGTACAAACTATGTTGGGATCAAATTCTGTACTTTTCAGCCTGTTCTGAAAATAAACAACCTCTGAATACTGCTGGCCTTCTTTTTCCAGACTCCATTAGTTAGTGTGCAATGTCAGGACACAACTCAAGGCTTTGCACACTCTGTGCTGCTATTAATTGCCAGCAACAAAGACATTCACCACAAAGTACACAGTGAGATGAACAAATAATTGTGCAGCTATTTCCTAAGCAATACTTCCTCACCACCACTAAGGGACAGTGTTTCCTACATTTCTACTACAAAGAATACCGTATCTGCAAGTTCAATTTTAATTAGCAACGGTTAATGCCTTCTTTTAGTGCTTGAAGTGTTTTACATTCTCTGTTAGGTTTGTTTAATAAGTTAGTTATTCACGACAGCGAATTACAGGCCCATTTATTGTACTTTCACTAATGCTAGAAGGTTACACTGACAAATAAAACAACTGTACTAGTGAAGGTAATTCCTCCTATGAAATTCTTAGCCTAAGAGGATGGCTAGTCTGAAGTAACTAGTTAACAGTCAATCAAAAGGCATGAACAGCTTTGCAAAATACATCCCTTTTTGCATGTTATTTTTTCCAAATACATAATTTGTGTCTGTGAAAACCTGTTAAAACTGTCTTCATCTGTTTTGAAGTACCAAATATTGGTACATCTGCAATCTGATGCTCTTTGATAGGTACTGATTCCTTTTCCATTTATACCAGAGACACTTCTGCCATTCTCTTTACTCAGAGTGAAGATAGTGTCTGCTATTTTCAGAGGCAAAACTTCACTAGCAATCCCATTTTTTCAGGCATATTTTGTCTTCCAGAAAATAGTCTAACCAACTTGAAAGACTCCACTAAGTAACCTTCTCTGAATCTGTGTTTCTGAAAAATACTCTGAAAGTCCACTCACTAGAAAGAAATTCATGTATGGCAAGGCTGGGGCTGATTTACAAAATGCCAAGTTTTTACAGGATAATATAGCAGAGGGGCCTGGTTATCCTAATTTTCACACTCACACAACTAAATGTCCATGAAGTAGTTGTTACAGTGGTAACAAATGACTGTATCAAGTCCAGTGCTGTCTGATTTCAAGAGCATATTCCAACATCTTTTTTGGTATCTCAAACATTCAAAGACACACAAATTTGTTGGCTACTAGATCAATAGCTGTACGCTCCAGCTGATGGTGTAGCTGCACAACCAAATTCCAATCTCCTTTTTTCTTTTCAGTGAAAGCACAAGGGACATCATATCCAATTAATAAAGAACAATTAAAAAAAATCATGTATCTCATGAACAGAAGGCTTCCCAGATTCTGTACTCTGCTGAATAGTACATCTCACCTTATCTGTGCAGATAATCCAGTGCAATTAGCCCCCACTGGTGCTAGCAGGGGACAGTGGCATAGCCAAGAAACTAGCACCCACCATGTAACCCTGCCCTGTAATTAACTGCAGAGCCCCACAGATTTCTGCCTGATTAGCTGTTCAGCTAATGAGAGGCTCCAGACTCAGCTACCATGAACCCTGAATTACCTGCCATTCATGGACCAGTCTTTGTGGCTGCCCAGAGCAAAGCACAGGTGCAGAGCTGTGCTGCAGAAAGGACACAAAGAGGAAAAGGGGGCCCCAATGCAAACTGTGCACAACTCCTCCGACTCCAGTCACACATATTGAATATTTTTGGATGGTTATGCACATGGGAGAAAAACCTGGCAGTTCCTGTATGGTCATTACTCGAGATATAAAATGTTTGGCTTTTAATTAAGATCTACAATATCAATATCACAAAATGAGTCTGAAATTACAAGAGCAGGAGCTGATCTGATTGTAAAAAGCTCAGCTATTCAATTGAAGGTCAGTACTTGGTCATAACCAGAGAGAAGTTGAGGTCAGGAGTCCAAGTTCAGGAGTGAAGAAAATAAGAAGCTGAAGGAAACATTATATCCTCCAATAATCCTTGCAGGAGATATGATTTCAGCATGAAAGGATGCAGTCCAGCTTTCAAGTTCCCAAGCAAAAATCATTCTACTATAACTCCGCTGTGAGATAAAAGCAGACATGTGATCTAGTAATACTGGCCTCTTTCACTGGTGTTTTTATTGGTGTTCCTCTCTATATTAAAGAAAACAAACACTCTGCTTTTAATATTAAAGATAACTTCAATAGGTCTCCTTTAGAGCACCTTTCTCTGTTAATCCATACCTTGTAATACAAGTTAGCCTTGTGTAAGTTTGGAAGGTGGCCTTTGAAAGGAATAGGAAGCACAGGATTGGCTTTTTAAAAAACTTCTACCTAGTTTTGGGGGTTTTGTGTGGATGTTAATTTTTTTTTTCAGTATCAGCTTCTCCTCCTCTTTTGGTCATGGTAGAAGAATAATGAACAGAAAACCAGGAAGTCTTGTCAACAGTTAGGGATGCCAGTGTCAATAGAAAAAAAAAAGGTGTATTTGCTGAAACAGAAATTAGAAATATCTCCATTTCTCTTTTTGGTATGTCAGCTGCTTATAGCAATGAACATCACCATTTACATCATTGATGAATACTTAGATGAGCTGGAGTGCAAGATAGGATGCTCTCCTATCTTGACCTGATTGTTTCTGCAACCAAAATAGATCACACGTAACTTTGCAACATTAGTAACATCCAGATTCCCGTTTTCCACAATTTCTTTATTACTGCCTGAGGACAGTGTTTAACACTATGTATCATGACACTCTGGGGAGAAGGTAACAAATGTTGAGGAAAACATTGAGGAAACCATCTCCTCTTTTGTTACAGTGCCACAGCTACTGCCCCAAACCATATCCTCCTAAAGGAGGGAGACATTGGCCTTGATAATTAGCCAGACATCGAAACCTTCCTAGGGAAGTCCTCCTCCTGAGAGGCACATGCAGATCAGGACAGGCTGTCTAAACACAGAGCCTGCTCTCCCCTCGCTGGGTTATTTTCTTTCTCCGTAGGGGAGCTCCAGCCAGGGGAAACTCCAGCTTTAACAGAAGGTGGCTTGGTTTCCTCCCTGTTTTTATAGCAAGAACAAGCTACAAAGGCGCCCTTTCGATAATGTCCACTTATCTTGTCTTCAAAGTCAAGTTCTCTGCAGTACTGAAACATTTGAAACTTCAGTTCTGCTTTCACAGCAGTTTTATCCAGCTACTGTATTTCTAACACAGCTGAAACACGGGTGCCCCGATCTGAAGTGCCCTGATGTCAAATAGGAAAAGACACCTCATGACTGGGGATTCTCTGCTCATTCCAATTAGATGTCTAGATCCTCACTCACACATGAAATTCTGTATATGTTCAACAAGTCAGAGATGCAACATCACTGGGGACTAGAGACCCAGTGTGGGCTTTCTACCTCCTGGACAGACAGGGATGTCTGGAATAAAGGTCTCATCTCCTGGGACTGGGCTCCAAACAGCTGAACTCCTGCTCACTGCAGTTCAGATGCCATGCCTGAAGGCACTTATAGGGAAATTGTATCAGCATTAAAAACATCAAAATTGGATTATACTTGGACACATGCTGGCAAAGTATTTGCAATGGATTCAGAATAGCTGGAGATTGGCCACGTCTACATAATATTCCTGAAGTTGGATAAAATTTAACAGCAGTAAATTAGGAAACTTTGCCAAAGCACTACCTCAAACTTGGGCCAAAATGATGCACTGGCACTCAAATGCTCTAGAAGGATTTTTCCTTTCTGCCAAAAACTGTTAATCAGATAAGAAGAGCTGAGCTGTGGAAAATGGGGATAGGGATGCTGTTGTTGGAGAAGGCTGGGCTTTGGAAAAGAACCTTTTTGGCAAAACCTAAGGAAGTTGCAAACAAAAACCTAAAATTCTTGCAGAGCTCTGTGTAGAGGGCAAAGGAGCTGGGCTGCTGGGGTATCTCTAAGTCCCAGTGAAGAGCACCCAGGACCATGGATACTCTCCTTAGCCAGCACAGGAAACTGAATTATTACAGTACATAGAAACATTCCTTCCAGAGAGATATTTGGAGCATGATGAGAAGTGGGGGGAGTGTCGAAGACAGAAGGAACAAAACAGTTTTAAAAGGTCAGACAAGGGATTGGCACCTCTGTTTTTTGTTACATTTCAGTTCTAGTGCCTACTGAGCTAAACTGTGAAATCTGCATTTATTTCACAGACCTGTGAGGTTGCTCACACCTGGCAGTGCTCCCCCCAAGCACTTACACACTGGAACCTGGCACCCCACAAACCAACGAGACCAAATGCAACCACCCTGGAGATGCAGCACAGCCTCGGAGAGCCCTTCCTTCTTCTTCAGGATTATTCGGTGCGATATTTAAAAGATTCTCCCCATCTCTTAGAAGTGAAGCGGGGGGAGGATCTGTCTGATTGTATCTGTGACCCTGGCAACTCTTCACAAGCAGAGACAGCTGAGTCACTAATATTTAGAAAAATAACATAATTGACTGTATTCAGGCCTGTGGAGGACCCCTGCTGGGTATTCACAGTTAAACATTAGCAACTCGGTCATTCCTGGCAGCCTTTGTAAAGGGTTGCCAGGGCTGTAGATTCAATTAGATGACCTCCGACAAACTGATTTCCACTGCAAATATCTTTAAAAAAATACATTAAATCCCCAATAAATACAGTGAAATTGGAGGAGACAGCCCTTCCTACCTCATTGAATGTCCCAAATCACCCCACAGCCCCGGCTAGATGCCTGCCTGGATGTTCTGCATGCCCGGGCTCTATTATCACCGCTGCCTAATGTGATTTAGCCCTGTCTGCAGATTGCACTCTTTAAATCTGAGAATGTGACAGTGTCGCGGTTGGATGCAGATTAGGATACAAAATGATGTTGAAAAGGTAAAAACATTTGCGTGTATCTTTCTTTTCCTTGTCACTGGGCAGGGGTGATGATTCTTTTACCACTCCTTTTTTATCTTCAGACAGCTTTTTTTCTGTTACTAACCATTGAATTATTTTTATGTAAGAGGAACTAAGATGAATAACTAGATCCAATGTTTTGTACTACTCTTTACAATAGACTGCAGCAGTGCATTACACTGAGCTGGAATATTTACTTTCTTCTCAGATATCTATACTAAAGGTGATTCATGTACCACTAAGGCATCTAGGAATGAGATTTTTAAATTCTGGCTTATGCATAGAGTTTTATAATAAACCCTACAATAAAACAACCAATGTGGACACTATTTGTTAACACTATCATAATAAAATCAGCTAACACCAAAATTACACTTTGAAATTGCTTCTCATAATGTCTGTCTCCTCAGACTACTGTATTTCATTTCAGTCAACATACTCTGCCCTGGTAAATTGGTTCTCAGCTCAACTTTTTTGTTTGCTGCTTTTCTATCCTATTTTCTTTCTTGCACATATAAATGTTTGAGGAAATATAAAGAAGCAGAGTGGTGCTGGATTCTCAACACGTCCCTCCAGAGAAAAGCTTAACAAAACAATGTTTTAAAATAATATATTCCATTGTTGAGGTTACAATGAGATATTAATTCAGCAGCAAAAAAAAATTGTAACTGGATAAGAGCTATTATGAAATGATTATCCAGAGAATCACCAACTAGCATTTTCTCACATGGCATTGTAATTATTCTTTGTACATAGTGCAAAAGAGTATACTAAGGGTATTTACAGAGAAGAAACTTTTCTTTACATATAGTGTAAATTGGTATATGGAACAGAGACACTGCATGGAGTTAAGTCTGATTTTTTTTCCTCAGTGTTCCCTGCTGAGCAGTGCCACAATTAATCAAGCTTTCTAGGTTTTAGTTAATTGCTGGACCCCAATAAATTGGTTTGTACTGGCATTGGTCCAGGTCTGATAATTTCACAGCCTTGCAAACTGCTGCATGTTCACACAAGAACCTTGAAAGCAGGGAGCTGGGATAAAAAAGAATAAAAGAAACTCTTGTTCTGTGACGTTCCATTAATACTTAAAAAGCCAGCCCACAAGCAACAGGGTCTTCACTGTTTGTTTTTCGCCATGTGTTTTATACTGATGCTTCTAATGATGAAATTAAATCCTCCCTTTCCTCACTTTAAACTTTTTTTCTGTAGATAGTTATTCTCAAAGAACCATTTCTAATTTCACCAGTGTCCACTGTTCCCTTCCTGTACTGAAAATTCATTGTGACTTTTTGACACGGCTCATCTATTTTTTCCCTCTCTCAACAGTTTTGTTCATGTGAAAGGATCACCATCTTCTGGTGAAGAAAAGTTCAAGACTGGCTTTATGAACTAGACAAGAGAGATGAGTGGTCCCCCAGTCTGGCCTAACTCAGTGCTGGTGAGTGCCCCCATGGTCAGTCAGACACTGTGAGGCAGAGACAGTGTGGCCTTTCCTAAGTCTGCAGTCAGAATTAAGCAGGCTGGCATCCCAGTTTAGTGCAAGTCGACACGTTTGGGTCTGTTATGAGTAAGTACACAATATTGTTACCAATGGCAAAGACAGCTCCACAGCTATTAGTTCATTTTACAACTGAGCTCAGTTACACGAAGGACTTTGTGTCCTCAGCTCTCACTGGTAGCAATGGGATTTGTGAGTGCTCAGCCCCTGGCAGGCTCTGGCTCCGTGCTGGCACATATTTGACTTTGTTCTCCCTAGAGAAGGCTCATTTGGCAAGTTCAGTTTTACTAATGGGTTTCAAAAGCACTCTCACACCAGCAAGTTTCTAAGCAAAAGAATTACATAATACCCGAGGTGTTCAGTAACCTTGTTGTTATTGTCTTTGGCTTACCAAGGCTAGATTAGCAGCACTAATCACGGTTTATAGAAGTATATTTGAATTGCAATTGGAGCCTCATTCAGCCTGCCTTGACTCCTTGTGTCATGCCTTGGGAGACAGGACTGACTGGGTTTATCTGGTGGATCTCAGCTGTAAAGAAATGCCTCAGCAAGTGGATCTTTATCATGGTATTTATAAGATTTGTTCCTGCTTTTCTCATGCATAGTTATATCCTCAGTAAGTGCAAAACTCCTGCAAATTTCTACCAAGTGTGATTCTAGTCAACAATTGCAATGGCAAGAAAGAACATCTGTTACTTTTATGCGGATTACACCATCTTTTGCTGTTCTCAAGAATGTGTGGTAGTGAAAAAACAATGAAGGTGAAGCTGCTCCCAGACCTCAGAAATAATCGCTTATACAGATTCTTTGATGCTGCTTTTCACTTGCTGAAAGTAGTCACTGCGATGCTGTTGCATGCTATAGGGATTTACACTTTGGTGAAAGCACTAATTGTATGTAGTGCAGGGCTCCTGACCATGAAATGCTGTCCAGACAGGAATTACAGATGAGAGTTTGGAATGAAATTTGGACTTGCTGTCTCAAGAAAAAAAATGGCCCTTTCTGTTTTTTGAATCAACTAGGAATTTAGAGCTTTATTCTCAACTATTTCATTGATGTTGTGCCTCCACAACACTCATTACATTCAATACAATATTAAATAATACAAAAGAAATTAATTACTACTATGAATACCAGAAAAAGATAAAAAGAAAAAAGACAAATCTGGCATGGCTACATATTTTTTTTAATAGGCAAATTAGATTGATTAACAAAGAGAATAAATTAGAAACCAATGGTTTCTGCCAAGGATTACAATGCACCTCTGACAGTAAGATGTACCTGTTCAAGAACTTCTGAACTGGATATTCAACTATCTGGATAAGAAGGTACACGAAAAGAGAGGACAGAGAGGAAAACTTTCTGTGAATGCAACAAAAATCAACCCTTTCACAGTTTCATTGTAGTTTGTGTAGATTCCATGGGCTCCTTTGAAAATCTAAGTAGCAATTGCTTCTATATATCTTGGTGATGACACTACTATTTCATTCTCAGTAAAGCACTGACTACTAATGTTTTGATACACTGTGGAGAAGCTCATGCAGCTCATTAATATACAAAAAATCTATATTCCTACAAACCGTCTTGTTGTCTTTGACATTACAGATGTGAAAGAGAATCATAGGATCATAATTACAGCTGCGCACACACTGTGCTGGTAATAGGTATTTTATAAATATCTGGATTAGATTAAATTAGATTAGGATTAGAAACAGCTGCAGATGAGCTCTTTCAAATCAATGCAAAATTCAGGAGGGCCTCACCTCTGAGTGCATGTTTCTATACCCACACTTTGGGATTCTTGGCACCTCACCTAGCAAAGCAGCATTTGCCCTATGATGGAATGGAAAATTGTGGGGTTCCCTTTTCCTGCATTTTCATGTTTGCTGCTGGTAACTCTTGCAACTCTCTTCTCACCTGTGTATTTGGAAATAAAATTCTTTTATTTGCATTTTTTTTCACAGAACAATGAAAGATTTTCAGCTACTGTTCTGTCCCAGCTGAATATATCCAAATCAAAATAATGAGGAATTGGGCTGCAATTTGACATTTTATGTAACGCTGTTGTTGTTTAGCAAACTGAACTGAAATCTCAGGTTCACTACATACATCTGTCTCACTGGTAAATAAATAAATTAATTTCTACTGCTAGAGGACTGACAGCCCACCACAGATGAAGTCAGTGCAAAAGAGCAGGAGGGTGGAGAATGCTCATGACCATCCTATGCCATAATCACAAAATTATGCACATCTGAAGCTCTCCTTGTTGAACAGTATATGTGAAGACTGCTTGGTGAACATCCAGATTGTATTCCCAGTATCATAGTTGGGGGGACTGATCCAAACCACAAAAACTAATTTAGAGATTTTTATAAAATCCTGGGAATAATTTTTAGCATCTTAAGATACATTTTCCAAAGAGCTTCACTGAATTTAAAGAACTGCAAACCCCAAAGGAATTAATTACATTAAGAACTTCCTTTCATACTTTTTAGAGTGAAAATTGGATAAACAAAAAGAGGAAAAAAAAAAAAAGACAGGAAGGCAAATGGAAGTTGTGTCATGTATCTAAGATCTCTCAGAGCTCAATATCTGTTCCAATTAAAAAAACTCTACATGGTGTGTAAACGTGTTAGCACTGGCACAAATCTCTTATCCTTTTTCCCTTCCCAAGAACTGAGACATAATAGCGAGATACCTACATGCTGCTCAATTGCTCTGAGACACAGCACAGGGACACGGACTTCTACTGTCAGTGTCACATTATTAGCTGCTTATTATCTTTAATGAGAATTACATGGCTAAATCTCTGTGCTTTTTGGGGGGCATCCTTGTCTCTCTAATGCTTACTATCAGGAGCAATTCTTTCCTGCCTGGACACCAGGACACAGAGCATATTCAAGGAGGCAGTTCTGCTTGGCAGCACGAAGGGTAAAAACTACATATCAGATGCCTTGCAGAGCTCTCTGTGTCACATGTGCAGCAGCCCCGAACTTCACAAGTTGCAGTAACAGCCCACTGCTGAGTGAGAGCATGGAGCAAGGTGTTTGTAAGTCATATCAGTGCTGTGGTCTAACATGGGGCTGTATTAGCTGTGAGACAAGGCAAAGCATTATGGGCTGTGGTGGGACACAAAGAGTACTGGCTTGTACTTGTACTTACTCCTCAGCGAGGCTTGGGCAGAGCTGGATGCAGCACTGCCAGGATCCACGGGCACTGGCAAACCCTGTCAGCTCAGAAAGGGTCATTCACCAAGAGGCCACCTGTGAACATTCCATTCATGCACCATGTCCAGCATGTGCCCCATTATGCTTAGGCCTAACAAGCATAACCCTCGCTGTGACGCTGTGCCAGGGGGAGATGAATGACAAGAAACAGAGGCAGCCTTCGTACGTGACCAAGAAAGAAGCAGACCCTGACAATGTTAAACTGCATAATCACTCAAAATCCCTCAGGGACATCCCAGCAACTGAGGAACAGCACAGCTTGAGCAGCAGGATCAGGACTAGGAGTCAGACTAGGGCAGCCTGCCTTTGGAAGTCTGGGTTTCCAAGCTGCCCATTCATTGAGTCCCAGGCCCTCACTAGAGAGAAAGGCTCTTTTAGACCATTCTCTACAGCCCACTGCTGTAGAGACCATTCTCTACAGCCAAAGAGCAAGAAAAGGACTCTGTTTTATATATATGTTCAGCAAAGGTCTTACACCTGAATTAGTATCTCCAGAGACCATCAGACACCCTCGTCTTCTGAAATAGTCTTACAGTGCAGTGGAAAGTGCTGGCATCTACAGCAACTTTTCCAAAGCACTTTTCAGGCCAAATAAGGAATTTATTTTCAAAGAATGTCTCTGCAAAAGAATTCAGGTCACACAGTCTATAGAAAAGATTTCATTTCTCCTTACTACTACACTGACTATGCATAAAGAGTACAGTAGCAATTACTATTGTCTCAGCACAGAGAAGGAAATACATGGGATAAACACTGTCTAGAGGAAGCTTGACAGAGGTGCATAGATGTTTTGGCTGAGTTGTTCTGGAGAATGTCTACACAGTAAACCCAAGCTCTGTCCAGGCCCAAAGCTGTACCTACCAAAGTCATGTTGATGCTATAAACCCAGACCTGTGGATTCCTACTTACAAAGATTTGCAACAGGGTCAGTTCAGTCATAGATCTCAGTGTCTATGTTATTCATATGCAATTTCTCACATCTGAACCTGCACAGTCTAACCCAGCACAACACCTAAAGGAACCACATAACTACAGCCCCACAATTTAGAAGCATATGTGCACACGCTTAACCCTTCCCCCATGAGCATGGACGTACCTCTGCAGGACCAGAGCTTGCACAGCAGAGTTTCTCTGCTTTCATTATTATATTCGTTATTATAAAATAATATTCATCGAATATTTCATTATTATATTATTATATTCTCTTCAAATTACAACCATATTTCTGATTACTTTCTCTGTTTGCCCATCCCTCTTTCATACAGTGGCTCTTCCAAAAGTATCAGCCTGCAACAGTGGTCGTCACATTCAGGACTAAGCTCTTTAAGTGATGATTTTCCCTTAGGAACATGGAATACTTCCTGTGTACAGCAAGGCAAAGAGTAATAGTGTTTTCAAAATCCTTAGCTCCAGAACTTTCTCTTTTCCTTATTTAATAAGAAGAGTTTTAAAGTTGCACGTGACTAACACATAGCCCTGGTTACTCATGGAGTCATACTACAAAACCCTTAGGAAGTCATGTATCCCACTCTCATGCAGTACAAGATTTCACCATACCCTGTACCTTCAGTATTTTCTCCAGCTAAGATACAATGGAAGACATGAAAGTTCTGCTCAATTTTCAGCCTTCTGAAAATATCTACCAAGCTTGAGAGGTGTATGACCTCCCAGCAGTGCTCCCCAAACACCCTGATCCCAAACTAGGGGAAATAGGTTGTAATTTGTTTCTCCACATGATGTCTTTTCATACCTCACCCTTTTTCTCAGATCATTTGTCAAGAGTTCACTGATCTCTTCTTATTAGTTACAGGGGCTACAAGAAGACAGAATGTTTGACCAAGCATATAATGAGTCATGGGTTTAATTTAGTTCCACCAGAATCTCAATGTGACCTTGAAACCTTCTAACACAATAAATCAGAGCAGAGGGTATCAGCAAAAGTGTCTGGCAGATCCCAGGGGATGCTAACTCCGTCTGCTCCGGAGGGCACCCTGCCCGCGACAAGCCCACTAAAGAGCCGTGTCGGTGTGGAGTCCTCTCTCCAGGAAAGCCACCCGTGGGACTCTGTTCCCGCCGAGGGACCTCTGTCCGCGGTCGCCCAGCCCGCAGCTCGTTTGAAGGCACCACTTCACGGTCCCGCCGCCCGGGTGCGGGTCCCGCAGGTGGTTCCCGTAGGCGAAAGGGCAGCCGGGAGGGCGGGCGGGCTCCGAGCCCCTTGTCCGGGGTCGCCCCTCTCCGGGTCCCCCACGGCGGAGCAGCCCCACCCCGGCCGTGTCAGTCACGCCACTGTGCCGGGCGGCGGAC
>WEIV01000082.1:143789-244215 GCA_013390005.1 Calyptomena viridis
GCCCCGGGCGCGGCTGCGGGCGCTGCCCGGGCAGGCGCCCAAGGGGCGGCTGTTGTGTCCGAGCAGCGAGAGCCAGGAGGCTCTGCCCGCGGCTCAGCGGGAGACCCGCCCGCTTGCAGAGACACCCCCTGACAGACACCCCCTGACAGACACCCCCTGACAGACACCCCCGGGGGCAGCGGGCGGGCGCGCCAGGGCTCGCAGGGGTAAAGCCTCGGGGAGAGCGAAGGGAGAGGGTTCGCGCTCGGGTGATGGAGGGCGAGCGCGGCCGTCGGGCAGGACCCCTGTCCCCTCAGCTCCATCGCCCCGCGCCTCGCAGCCTCTGGCAGCCACCCTCGGCACTGCCTATTTTGTTGTTTTGATTTTTCTTCATTAACCGTAAAACACGGCGAGGCCGGACACTGCCTCTCCAAACCGGGCTCTTTGGAGGACGAGGAGTTAAAAAGAGCCCCATCCGCCTTATTTCACTAAGTAATTCATGTAAGAAGTGGATCACTTTCATTGTTTCTACTATGCAGAAAACACACCAATAATTAACAGGTTAATCCTAACTGAGATTATTTAAATCCTGGAATATTTTTAGGACATTGCCCTTTGGGGGAATAAAGGGAGTGTGCTAATAGTGAAAAGTATGTGTTTATATTTGGAGTAACAACAATACAGAAATTAAAGAGAATTAAGAAAGACATCAAAAGTCTCCATCCCATTTCTGTTATTAACTCCTCCATCTCACATTACCGTGCAGCATTTCTGAGCGTAAGCAGTCCAAGTTTTATAATGTTCTTCCTTTTGAAGACCTGACATTTAAAATGGATGGATTTCTGAGTCTTTCTATTCCAACTAACCAACCTAGCTAGCAGGTAAAGTGCTGCACAAAGGATAATTGTGCGCCATTGATAATTATTGTTTGCTTAAGCAACCCCCAAGAAAGCCAAAATATTTAAACATTCACATTTCTGCTAGTCCAAATGATGTGCTCCTGTTGTTCGCAATGCATGCATGATGTCCTGGGAATAAATTATGAGTTTTTAATTTTAAACAGGTTTTTAAAAGGATGTTTGGCTTGAAAATGTCCTATGTGATTTGAGTATGTTGAAAGGAAAAAATTACTTAAACTTTTCTTCCGAAATTGAAATATTATTCTCAACTTCCAAAGTAAATGGAACGTTAGTTTTGTTACTGCATAGGGAGTGTGCTTAAAAAAAAAGTGCTGGGGGTTTTTTTTATAGTTTCAGATGCGATTTGCATTATTTTGAATGTGCTTTCTGACTACAGACAGAGTAATTGCACAGGCTTGATTAGTTAAGGAAGATGTCAATTTTGGCTGTGGTTTGAGAATATAGAGAACCCTTGAACAGAAAAGGCAATAAAACCACTGATAAAATGAAATCATGACCCCTTTGTTAAAGTATCCTAGTTCTCAACAGACATAATAGGAACATTTTCATTTTAAGGCCTTGTTAACGCACTGTTTAGTTTCTCTAAGTTATCCACCACTTAATTTTGACTATACATACATAAATTATTATTTCTGCCTTATCTGTGAGCTGAAACATACTCATGTACAGTTCTGTTATTTACATTAAATCTGAAGAGGTCAAATTAGTTTACAAAACACATTGTTTATTTTTCCAATAGCGAGGCTTTTTGGTTTTTTGAAACTTTTGTAAAACTAACAGTGAATCCACATTAAGGCTCTTAAAATCAATGCCCAGTCTTTCCAACATGGTAAATTATGGACAAGTGCACTCTGGGAAGATAATGCTTTTGTAATGAATTCTGATAAACAGTAAAGCATCAAAATAGTTCTCAGTTTAGAATCTTAGGTTGGCTATCAAAACCAAATAAATTCTACTTCAATTAATTATTTTCTTAAAAATAATTCACCTTTTAAAAACCAGAAAAAGATAAACAGGATGACACGTGCAGCACGTACAATACCATCTCTGCACCACAGAGAGAAAAATACATTCAGCTTTGCCCCATATGCAAGAGTTTGGACCTACAGGAATGCAGATGACATGTCATTTCCCCATGCTACTGTCAGCTATCAAGGCAATGGAAGGGTTAACTCTAGAAAAATTAATTATACACAGTCACAGAACAATAGTGGTTGGGAGAGGGGCGAAGCGGGGAGTTGAATAGTGGTGGAAGCCTATTAGATGCGGTGAGGAAAACTCCCAGGGACTGCAGCGTGGCCAGGGGTTCACCCTGAGCAGGGATTTCCACAGCACATTTCCCTGGGCTGGGACTCCAGGGACACCCAAGGTTAATGTTATGATGAAGCAAACATGTTACAACTGACAGCTGTATGTTCTAAGATACATCCAAAAGAGATACCCTACAAGAACATCTCCCAAACTAGTTTCTTGGGAAAGAGAACTTTTAAGAATTTAGATTTGTTTCTTGCCAGATTTCTCTGTTTTGGAATAAATAAGGACTTTTTTAGAAGTAACATCCAGTTTTCAGCTTTCATGAATGAGAATTCTGCAAAAATTAAATGATCTGAGGCAAAGCTGTGTCCATGAAAGGAAGATCCATGATACAGGCAGATTTTTTGTTCTGGCAATTTAGGATTTCTGTATGCTGGATGAAATCACTAAGTATCTTACAAGGTTTTATTTTAATTAATTGAATGTTTTCTTTACAACAGCTCAACATTCTCTACTTTTGCTGATAAAGATGAGAAAAAAATGGATATTGGAGGATTTTCATGTTATCTTTTTTGGCGTGCTCTGTCTCCTTTTCATAAATGGAGGTAAACTAGAACAAGTAAAACGTAAGTAGACTTCAAACAAAGCTGTCACATTCACATAAATTAAACATTTTCCTTCTGCTTTCAGATGTTGTTCAGAAAAGAATGTCTTAAACCTTCTAACATTTTTTCTCCTTCTAATCCTGCATTTAGTAGAATCAGGTCACACACACATTTGGGGCACATTTTCCTAAAGCTGTGCAGGTTATGCTGCATCATAAAGAACATAACACATCAGTTGGAGAATCTGTTTTATTTCAAATATCCTGAGTCAAGAGTGTACTTAGTTCCATTTCAGAAACCTCTGTAAACATCTGACAGATTATCTGGAATCTGTCCCATGTGTAAAACTATTGTGCTGAAGTTTTCAGCTAGTGTAAAG
The DNA here is from genome assembly GCA_013390005.1 of Calyptomena viridis. NCBI lineage: Eukaryota > Metazoa > Chordata > Aves > Passeriformes > Eurylaimidae > Calyptomena > Calyptomena viridis. Next base: position 146,927 of record WEIV01000082.1, read on the forward strand.
CTCATCCAAGACTGTTCTGCTGTGTTGTAAAAACAACCTCATATGAACTGGATTAGGTACATCCTTTGAGAAAATTAAGAGTCTAAGCACTGTCAAAAACTTGATGAGAAGAATTGAAAAGAATACAAACAAAGGGGGTATTTCTACAAAGCCTGTCATCGGTGGGAGATGTTAACACATTTCAGAAATCATGGTAAGGAGGAATAACTACCCAAATAAGTCTAGGAGTTATTGACTGCTCTTGTTACTAGCTTTCTAGAATGCTCTTCCCACCTGCACAGGTTGGTTTTTTGCCGCTTTCTTGCAAAAGACATTGTCTGCCCTTGAGTACTAATTAAAATTTGTAGCCTCAGTCTCAGCAGCTTCTGCTTCCAAGGAAAAAAAAAAAAAGAGCGTGAGTTGCAGAAAGGCCCCCTGTCCCTCTGAACTCACTCACAGAAAAACTATGTGAAGATATCCTGGTTCAAAGAAAACACAGTGTGAGAAATTACCAGACTCCACTTCAGTTGTCTGCTTTTTCATATCCTGTGTTTCATTTGTCATGCTTCTGTGTGAAGGGAAAGCAGATCCCTTCACAGTTTCTACTAAGAGTCCCTAGCCCTTGCTGCCACCTTCTAGCTTTGTAAATGTGAAGAATGTCCCTTGCTTGGATTATCACGTGGAAGAGAGGTATCTTGTTAGATACCCTGAAGTATCATCTATGCTGAGAGTAATGAAAAAACCTGAATTTCGGTGTCCTTAAGACAACAGGAAGGAATTCTCACATGGAAACACATGAGAAACACCCTTTTAAAGAGATTTGAGTTTTCAGTGTGAAACCATAATGTCACAGGAAGAGACAGGACAGTAATGTCTGACAGATACAGTAATGTCTGCAGGACAGTAATGTCTGCAAAACTGAACCTGCAAGATTAGAAGTGCTTAATGAACAGAAAAATCTTAAAATATTTTGAAAGCTGATGCATAAATTATTTCACAAATATCAGCACAAATTGTTCTGAAATACTAAAATACGGATTTAATGAACATGCAGTGTAAGCACAGTGCATTTATCTTCCCTTTGGAGGCCCCTTATTCAATATCTCACTGTGGTACAACCTGAGATATTTCTGAGTTGGGCCAATTGCTTTGGTTTTGTCTTGAAAAGGTTTTGTTTCCTATAAGCCTGTCTGACTGATGAAGCACTTTAATTTTCTTACCAAAACGGGACATTAGCCTGTGTTTTTGCAGGTGAAAGGATAAAGTCACCTATATGAAAGCCGTTTTATCAACTGTTTCAGGAGTAGCAATTTTGGAAAGATGGGAGGCCATTTATTTTGGTTTGGGAGGTTAGAAAAAACAGCATGTGAAATTAAAGATGTTTCCATTGTGTGATTCTCCAGGGAAAGAAAAATAGTTTACAGAAAACTCTGCAACCTAAATACACTTCGTATGAACAGTTCGAATGAACATTCATTCATAGCTCTTTTCAATTCTTTAATGTTTTACAGATTCAGATACATACTGTGTGTTTCAAGATAAGAAGTATCGTGTAGGAGAAAGATGGCATCCTTATCTAGAACCCTATGGCCTTGTTTACTGCGTTAATTGTCTTTGTTCAGAGGTAGGACAGCTGGGTTACTGATTTTACAACTTCTACTTGCTTCATTGACTAGAATCCTTTTTGTTGTAGCTTCAATTTGACAAAGCCCAAATCTGTTTTCACTAGTGGGTCTAGCAAATAGAGGCAGGTGATCCTAGCAAAGGGAAAAAACAGAAAAGGTCAATACTGGCAAAAAATATTTGCATGGTGTAGACAAAACAGCTCCTTAACTAGCCAGAAGCTTTGTCAATGCTGGGCATTATACCTTGACTGATCAGGCCCCACTACCTAAATATAATCTTTGCAGTTCCATCATTATGGAGTATTATGCTGAACCTGAATTTGGTGGTGCTTTGATCTATATACAGTGCCAACATCTTCAGAGGCATTTCCACAGTCAAAGCATCTGCTGCCTTAAAGTGCTGAAGGAACAGGCTTGGATATCACTGTTAGGAAGGGTCAGTGAAAGGAGAATGAGATGATGAAACACGAGAAAAGGGTATGGGGAGCAGAGAGAGATTGGATAGAACAGGAAAGGACAGGTCCTTGACTCCCATCAGTAGATGCCTGATGCAAAAGCACAGCAGTCAGAGATCCCCATGGTATGTCATATACAGCTGGTGGAGAGAGGTAGGAAAATGAGAGCAGAATATGTCCCTTGGAGTACTTTAAAATAAACAATAAGTGATCTTAATCACTAACACATGAGACACTCCAGATGCTGAGTTTTGTCTGCTTTATTTAATGCAGAATAAAGTATTCCTGGCTATTTTCCCTCCCTGCAAGTGTAAAATATTGGGCCCCTGTGCAGCATTTGCTCAGAGGGAATCTGCTACTACAATTTAGTGCAGAGATGCACAAACAGTAGTCCCACAAGCCTGGCTGCAGCTCAGATCTGTGCAGCAGAATGCAGCTGGAAAAAAAAAAAGCCTATGTAGTAGGAAGAAAAGGAAAAGTCCTTGTTTAGAGCAAAAAGGAGTTTCCACTCAGCTTTTGCAGATATATATGCAAAGTTGAAAACTCTCAGAGTCTCTGAGGAGTAAAATGCTCACTAAATTGCTGGAAAGGTATGTCTCGGGTGAGGATGAAATTAACTGGAAGCCTTAGAGATCTGGATATGAATCATTGCTCCATGATTTTTAGGAAGATGTTGGACAGTCTGGAGGGATGGGAAAGTGCATGGTCTGCTCTTCTAGAGAACAGCACTGCTGGGACCCAGACACACTGTGAGGCTCCAGCAAACCAAGTCTGTTTTATTTCTTTCCTTCACACTTGGGCACAGAAAACAAAGTGACAGTTCAGGGCAGAAGGTTTAGTAAAGATGGAAATTGCTTATGCTAATTCCCAGTACATGCAGGTCAGAAATGGACTTGACTCTACTCCGTTTTACCTTTGGTGCACCATGAGGGTACAAAAAGTCACCTGGGGTTATTTCAGCAGTAAGGATGCTGAGGGATCACTGGGATGTAACTCTTGTCTGAAAGGAAAACTCCAAATAATAACTGCAGCATCCAGCCAGTCATTTGAGCTTTGTCCTGGCCAAAAACATGTGCTCAGAACACTGAGCTACAGTAAAAGCTCCTGCCTCCTTCAGGAAACCCTTAACAATTTATAATTTAAACAAAGTAAAGGCATTAGAAAACATGCCATGACATAGCACAAGCACAGACCATAAACTGAAGTGTGGCACAGACAGCAAATAAGAGAGACCTAAGTATAACCCACCTATAATTCTCTGTCAGTTAGGCAAAGGATATGTACAGAGTCTGAAGCAGCAACTGATTCCCTCAAGCTGCAGAAAAAAGCAAAAAAATCCCCAGGGGTCTTCATCATCAGTGTGATCAAAATATCTTTTTTGGCCTCAAACATCATAATCTATATGCTCTCTGCACAAGTCATACGAGCAAGGCAACAGACAGAGATCTCTGATTCATGCTCTGTCTCTAAACAACAGTCCGTCCATCCTTGCCCCCAGCACACACACACTTCTGATGTTTAAGAAAAAAGTGAGACAAATTAACTAACTAAACAGAGGCCAAATTATTCAGCCTGAGATTTTTTAAGAAAAGCTTTCCTGTTTTTGTGTGTATGTAGTTTTGTATTTTTACAAGTTAGAATTTACATACTTAAACCAGAATAAAACTAAAGACAATTCAGTGTTCTCAGCCCATTCCCCCTTATTTTACAACCCCTCCCCCCTTGCAATTCACAGTGGAGCCTGTGGACTGTTACTGTCAAGTAAATCTGAGCACTCACAATTTGTCAGGTCGTTGTTTTACTCTCTAAAATACAGCAGCTTTTTGCTTGTGTTCATAGTCAGATCTGCCGACTTCAGGAGCTAAACCAACTGCTCTCCACACTCAGCACTGATAGCCCAGCTCAGGAAGAGATGCACCGACACTCTTTGGTACCTGATGCAGAAATGCTGGCCCTGGCTCACAGAGACCAGCAGGCACTTGAGTCCTGCTCTGGTCAGCAGGGCTTGGTCTCCCAAATACCACTGTAAACCTCAGCGTAAGATCAGTCTCACTAAGGACAAGATCAGATAAAATAGTTCTGTCCTGCTGCAGTCAGGGGAGTCCTGCTGGCAGCACAGAGCAGCAAAGTTGGACTGTGGAATTTTGTCACAGCTGATCATGCACAGAAAGTAAACATTCACCTCAGGAGATTCAGCAGGACTTAAAATGGAAAAGGGAGAGAGGTCATGGAACAGGACAAGTCAGCACCATGGAGCCAGGTCAGCAGGCAGTGCCAGCCTTTCTTCCACAGGTGAGGGTGTTGCTGGGCAAGGAAGGAGCAGTGCTGACCAGGGATAGTCCCTATCCCATGAAGATCCTACAGTTTAAAATTTACTCCTCCTCTACAAAATCAGTATATTTCATTTCAGTTATCATTGAAAACAGATGGTGATACCATTTTTAGTGTCTCTTTCCAAAGCAGATGCACAAATGTAGTTCGTGGCTAGCAGTGATCTAACAGCAGGATTCTAGCCTGTGGTCTGCAGCTATTTAGGAGTCAATGAATTACTTTGAAAGAGATGACTGGAAAGGCCTATACATCTGGTGTCTAAGGAAGTCTATACCTCCACTAGAAACATTTCAGTGCTCTAGAAGGCATATGAAAATGAAGTGGATTTAGTCCTGACACCACCTAAACTACAGCCATAGCGTAGTACCAATGTTCATGCTTAAAGATCTTTCATGCTACAAACGTGAACAACTCAGAGCTAAATTAGGAGGATGAATTATAGATGGGAAATGAGAATTTGAAATGGATAGTCTTTTCTGGTTAGAGACACTGGAGAATGAAAATTCCCTGTGTTTTAATTATAAATCAAACTTAGATGTGGTCAAATAGAATATTATGTTAATGACATGAATAATAAACCCTATTCCCAAGACTTATTCATATTTCTTAGAAAAATGGCTACTTACCAACTGGTGTTTTTTGTCTACTGGGAAACCCATAAAATGAAAACAAAAGACTCTACACAGTTTTCAGGAACAATTACAGACGCTATTGTCTCTTGTGGTCTTGAACTAACCCTCAGTAGGGGATATCTCAGAGACCTACCATTAATTATCCGTGTCTTCTTTTTGGAAATACAATTCCTAAGCATAATCTGCTCTAAAGAAAAAGACAAATCGAGATTGTTGCAATCCATTTTTAGATACTACTTCTGATTTAAAGTTTTTATGGATTTCCAACCTTCAGTGTAAATTCAAAGGCAGTGGAAGTAGTCTGGGATTACCTGGTGTGAGTGAAACCAGAATGTTGTAAAAAGACACTTCTTAAAAAATATCTGGATGTAGAATGAAGAACACAGAAGAAGCCTGCTTCATTAAAATATTATGTATTATGTTCCACCTGCAGAATGGAAATGTACTGTGCAGCAGAATAAGATGCCCAAGTCTACATTGTCCTTCTCCTGTGCACATACCACAGCTGTGCTGCCCACGGTGCCCAGGTAACCCCTATTAATGACAAACTAACAGTCCTTGATGAAATAGTTATTTAATGTGCTGAATAACAGCAAAATTAAATATCTGTGCTGGAAATCTTCTGTGAATTAAACATCCTCCTGAATCCATTTAGGTCATGAGAGTTACCTAAGTTACAGTATTTCCTGTGGTGGTTTCTTTTTAGGAAATCAGAAGTACAGACTTGGGAAGGGATCAGGTAAGTCCAGTCCCCTAGAATCCAGGCAGAAGGTAGCTGAAGTTTCATTGACTGTCCACTCCCCACTCCTTATCTCTAAACTCCCAATACAACACCCTCCCACAAACTTCCTAGGTTTCTGCTTTTGGTGCTTTCAATAATAGCGGGCTAAAATACATGGTTATTTGCAGTGGTTCTCTGTCAACAAGAGATTCACAATAGCTGTGGCAAATGTGCATTTGTATAGTATCACTGTACAACCAGTCTGGTAACATTTGCCTTTTACATCTCAAATCCAGACATAGCTTTATAATTAGTAGAGACTGTTGTAAATCATAGAAGCAGTGCTGTAGAAGTTTATGACTATATAAATCCAATTGGATATGTATGGTAAATTCCTCCAGACTGTACATTTATTATATGCTCATTATTAAGAGCCACTGTATGAAAGAGGCTAAGCAGGATCTTTCACGAGGCTGTTACAGCATTCCCGACATGGCCTAATGGCTGGTAGATTTGACTGGAGCTTTTCCCTAAATGTCTGTCTTAGTGGCACCCCATTTCCACTTATAAAAGAGTATTCATGCAACATCATAGAAAGGGGTTTTATTTGACTTTCTCTAGAGAGTTTCATTGTCTGAGGAAAACAGCTGTTCCCTGTCCAAAACCTGTGAGCTGAAGGCAGTAGGCAATGGTGGAGGGACGTGAGTGCACAAGAAGGTTGCTGTTCAGCTGGGATGGGAGTGTGTTCATTGCAATTACTGGATAATAAATGGCATCCACCCACCAATTTTGGGTAGGATTCATCTGCCCTGACAATTATACACAGTCTCTGTTAGATACATGTATCAATATCTGGTCTAGGTATCTAGAATCCTTTTTTAATCAGTGACAAAGAAGAACCATTTCAAGCATATAACTCATCGGATGATGCCACTCTTGTGTCCCCAGGCTTAGATTGAGCCCATTCAACTTTAGATCCAACACTTTGGCATCTAGCTGATGATAGAGTTCTATCTGTCATGGTCTAATACCTAGGAAAGAAAGTTTTTAAGTCAGTATGCTGTCTTTTTCCAACTAGTACTGTTAGTTAAAATGGTTAAGATGCTGGGAACACAAACCCCTCTTCTGTTTCCAGATCAAAAGGATTGATATGCCCAAAATCTGGCCTGTTTTTCCAGGTAATCTAAGCTTCAGTTGGCAAGGAAATCATCTAGATACCCTTTATAGCTGTTGGAAACATGCTGTCCCAGAGGATGCCTCATCCTTTTACCCAGAATGAGAAGACTTTACCTGGAGATGTCTGTCGCTCTCCACTGATTTTGAGGGAGCACAGGAGAATTTTTTATGCTAGATGCTCACTTTTTTGACAGCTAAAGTTAAATCACAGAAGTCCCACTCAGTATGTAACTGGCATCAGAAGATTTTTCTTTTCATTTTTTAGTATCTCTGCACAGTATTTACTATAGAAAGAGAAATGCTTCTAGAGTGACTGTTTTTGCTTTAGGTGCTCTTTGGTAATGAACTATTTGGGTTTTTTTCTGCTCATAAGGTTGTAAATATCATATCATGATGGTCAACAAGATTTTAATACATCCTACAATGACCTAGTAAGGAAGAGTAAGGGCACCTGCAAACTCTCAAATCCATCTTACCAAATTAAGTTCTTGCTAATAATAGTCTTCAGCTGGAATTTTGTACTCTATGTTTAAACTGATAAATACAGAAAATTATCAGCATGAACCTTTCTTTAATTGTGATCCATTATCTTCTCTTAGCTGTTCCTAGTGTCTATTTATAGTCTGTTGGCTACATATGATGGGCCATTACACTGTTAGCTGGGCACCATCTAATTAAACATGAGAGTTCCACTAAGGTCTATTTTTACCCTAATTGAATCTGTAACTGAGAAAGATCTGCTCCAGCATCAGGCAAAAGAGAACCAGGAACCTCCTGCGATTTCAGGAGTTACTTGCATTCTGCTTTCTGCAGTGATTACATGTATCATATTTGGTGTTCCATCTCCAGTGGTAATGGTCATGCCTGATCTGAACAGGAATCTCCATCACTCTTGCAAATCTTGTGCCAGCTTTCCATTCCGGTGTGTCTGGCGTATAATGTCTTTTGTGTACCATGCCATGATATGCAGGAAATTCACTTTTCTGGTTTCCCTGGTTATTTTCTAATGGAACATGTGAGAGCTCTGGCCATTAGCCATCCATTCAAATTAGTCTCATAAATGCTCGTTATATTCTGTCACATATGTTCCCCCTGCATTTCTCAAGCTGCCTTACAGAAATGAGCAGTGCTAGTCAGAGTGACCTGGGGCTCTTCTCTTGCCTCTCTGCAGCCCTTGTGGAGTGTAACTGCCCAAATCACTGCCTCCTTATTTAATGAAGCAGAGGTAATGCCAGGAGGCAGCAACTTTCATTAGACACTGAACTTCTTAGCTACCTAAGTGGAGGAGCTGTTGAAGGGATTCCTTTGAGAAAAGTTGGCACTGCTCTCCCTCTGGAATTAATGTCTCCTGCATCCATAGTGACACTGGTCTTGCTGACACAAAGAGATGCAGTGTTTGTATCCTGTCTCCCTGACACCAGACACCATGAATCTTAAGTAGTTGTCAGACATATATTATGAAGCATCTTCTACTTTCACCAGTGGTTCCATCCTACCATCTTCTACCACAGATTCACTGCTAACTTTTCTTTCTTTTTTTTTTATTTTTTAAAACCTATTCTTTCTAGCATTGGCAAAATCCAGACCTTGTGCCTTGTATAGATCTAGATATTCCTTTCTTTTGCAGCTCTGAAAAGCATTTTACCATCTGATTTGTTTTCTTATCATCACACATCTGTCACAAAAATACTAGGTTCACATTCATTGGAACTCTTTTTACACAGTAGTGAGACCCAAAAGGACATCACATGCTTCTGAGCTTGAACTCCTTTGTTCCATCTCAGGATGCTCCAGGCATCCTCAGAAGTCAGGGAGAGAATTCCTCATCATTCTTAGATCTGGATCAGCTCTTGATCTAGAGTGGACTTCAGACCTCCTGCCCCTTGTCATGAAAATAAATGTCATGTACGAGTTCTCCAAGCATTTAGCTGTGGCTGTCTTATGACACTACTGTGGATACTGCTTTTAAAACTGGAACATTTATTGTAGATTGCATTATTTCTACATACAACAATTGCAAATCAAAGCATGTAGAGTCTAGTTAAAGATCTAAAATTTTTGAGTACACTCTGGAATATGTAAATCTAAAGATAGGAGAAGCTTACATCAGAATGAAAAATTCACAATTGCAGGATTTAGAAGGTTTTCCATATTCCATTTGCTGGTTTGATTTCTCAGCAGATAAGGCTGCATGCTGATGTATGAATCAGTCCATCTGGCTCCAGTGTTTTTTAAGCCTGCTGTCCCGACTAAACACACTGGCTTCCAAGAACGTTCATTATTAGTAACACATTTAATTTTAAACTTCTTTGGTACTATGATTTTTCTTTATCAAATTTAAACCATTTTTCCAATGTACTTTTGTTGTCCTTTAGATATTGAAATAACAACAAAATGCCAGGTGGTACCTATGTACATAACTAGTCTAAAGATGGACCACATGAGGTATCTCACAATAGCGGTCTGAGAACATCACCTAAAAATAAGTGAGGCTATGTCTGGTAGACTGGTAGTTTGGTAGGCTGCAGCATGACTCAGTCATACCTGAGTCTTGGAACTAGCTATTCTAGATCCTGGGAGCAGCCTAGTTAGGACAGCACAGAACTCACTGCACTGCAAAACTCACTTAAGAAGCAGGAAAATGTGCCTGCCTTGAGCTCAGGGGACACCCTGACTCTGCAGTGTAGATATAATTAAAGACTCAGCCTTCCAAGGTGCAGAGCATGTACAGCACCTGCTGGCCTGATACACGTAGTATCAGTAAACACAGAAGCATGTGTGTAATGCAGTCCATCTTGCACTGAATTACAACCCAAATTCCAGCCCTGGCAGTTGGAATGCTCCAGTGGAGTGATTTTCCATTGCAGAATGCACATACAATTAGCCATTTGATGAAGGGGGTGGGGTTTTACCCAGCTTTGGACTGACATGATAGGATAGGATAAGCTGCTCAGATTTTTCTGAGTTAACTTCCAAGACCTTCAGAGAGGCTTCAGAGATGATTCAAAATGCACCCAAGCCTCCCTCAATTTGTTCCCTTGGCAGGAAGAGTGAGTGGTAGATTCATACAATGGTTCAACTTGAGAGCGGGAATTAAAGTAGAGCAACCTAGAAAGTGTTTTATGAGTACTTCAGAGTTGCTGGGCAGTTGCTGGGCAATTTTTTATGCCACTATAAAAGAAAACACAGGAAATTAAGCTGTAGAAAATATATTAAAATAATGTGAAGAGCTTGACTTCAGCCCTAGAGAGGTAACAAACAACCAACAGCCTTTTGAATGTTTAAACTGACACTACATCTTTGCCTTGAATCTGTATGCAAGTTCATGCTGTCTAGATAAGGTGCTACTAGTTCCTTCAAGCAATGAATTTCATACACTTTCTACCATCTGACAGTATTAAATATTAGCTGTGGTGATTAACTCTGAATTACCTTGGAGTTTTTAGAGCTTAACCTGGTCCTTGAAGTTATTTTAATGTAAAGCATTTTGTAGCTTAATACCATAGACACCTGCACCTCCAAGAGGCACATATGGATTTTGTTTAGGAAGGTTGTTTTCAGCTTTTGGATAGTGCACAACTTTTCCATCCACATTTATTGTCAGCCTCAGACACTGCTTTAACAACAAAATCACTGCACTGCTTTTGTTGTTTTATAAAGGAACCTTCACACATCATCTATGTTTCTTTAAATCGCAGATTTATAATAAATTGGATTGCAATGCATGACAGGGAAAATGCTAAATGCAGACAGACTGACAATTGATCCATAGTCTATTATAGTCAATCAACAGATTTCTATTAATTTTTATAGTTTTTAGACTCAGTCTTCTATGAAAGCAGATGCAGTTACTGACTGTGATGTAGTCCCCTCTCTAGAAATACTAAGGAATATGGTAGAAATATGAGACAGGAGATGAAAGGGGAAACTGCCTTTTTGCTATACCACACAAGAGTAGGTGTTTGGGCCAGGTTCCAAATCTATTTAGTTCAATGGACGTGTAGAGTGGAAACAGAAGGAGAGAGAACAGCCAGTTTGCAATAGCAGTTTGTCCCCCCAGGTGCTTTCCGGGCTCAGTTTAGATGTCCAGCCCAGAAGCTGCACTAGGAGCATGTCCAGAATGTATAGAAGTGAATTTATGGTACTGACAGGTTTCCTGCCTCTCTGAGGGAAAGGCCTTCACAGATACTGAGGAAAGTTTAGTAAATTGGTAAATTTCTCAAAAAACAGCATGTGTTATCCCAGGTCACTATGACACTTGTGCTCCACAGTGTCCCTTGCTGCCTATAATACAGAGATTCCCTGTCTACTCTCTTTTCTTTAGCCTCTCTGCATTTGGCCCCTCTCACCAATTAGCCTCAGCATAGCACACTCATACTCTGGTGGCCAGAATATGATCACAGAACATCTCCTGCACTGCAGGCCCTTTTGGAGAGGTAAGCCACAGTAGCTTAGAGTGAGGGAATTCATTTCCCCAGCTATTTGCTTTGCACTGGCCTTCTGGTACAAATGGGTCAGCATTAATTGGAGCTCTGGGTACAAAGGAAACCTACTGTTGTTACTGTACCTTAGTTTCACTGTAATAGCAGGAAAATAGGCAAGTGCTCTGTATTATATAAAAGCACTGCTATTTCTGCATGAAATGCACTGCATAAACACAGAAGAGTATAATTTATGCAATCTTTTTTTCCATATAAACATGAGGATTTTTTAAAAAAGAATATTTAAGAAGTACAGTTTGGTTTGAACACAGCATCAGGGTTAGTTCAATCAACAGAGTTGTTCCAGATTTATTCAACATAACTATAATCAAAATCTCACTGACTGTCACTCTCCTAGCAAGCTGCATAATCTCTTTCTTCAGGATGCTTCCCTCACCTCTTTAAGTCATAGGCTGCTCTGTTTTTAATTTGTAAGGATCGGATTATCAACACATATTTATTCCTCCATTCCAAAAACGTCTCATACTGAATAGCTGTTTCTTATATACAATAACCATGTTCCTTCGGCTTGTGTGTAGCTGAGGGTAGAGCCTAACACAGAGGATTTCTGCCTGGAGGCAGGCTTCTTTATCTTTTACTTGGAATGTTACTAGCACTTAGATTTTTCCAGGACTGGGAACATCTTTGGCTGAACCCCTTGCAATGTGTCACCAAGGCAGGAATGGTCAAAGGACTCATTACCACTTCTTCAGAACTCTGGTTCCTTAGGTGAAAGAAGGTCAGTTCAGTTATTGTTAATCAGAGCAGCTCCATGACTGCTCACATCTTTACATGCCTATCTAGCTGTGAAAGTGGATGTTCCAGCAACAGAAAGAGGCACATATCATTTTGAAAGCTGGAGAGAGGAGTTTAGCCCTGATCCTCTCCCAGAATGAATTTTGAAGTGATTAGATTTACTCACTTTGTGTATTCCTCTTGTATGTCAGAGTGACAGAGGAGCCAAACACTTTCCAGTTGGCTGTGCAATCAAAAGTAACTAGAAAAGTAAATTCACAGAATGGTTTAGGTTGGAAGGGACCTTAAAGATCATCCAGTTCCAAACCTCCTGCCTTGGGAGGCACCTTCCACTAGACCAGTTGCTCCAAGCCTTGTCCAACCTGGCATTGAACACTCCCAGGGATGGGGCAGTCACAGCTTCTCTGGGCAACCTGTGCCAGTTCCTCAGCACCATCACAGTGATGAATTACTTCTAATATCTAACCTAAACCTACGTTCTTTACATTTGAATCTATTTCTCATTCAGACAAAAGCTGAAAGTTGGACTGGGAGGCACAATTCCTAATCTGCATGTCTCTGGCTCAATACAGGGCTACTGCTATGAGTGATAGCACTCAGATCTGGCCTATTGGGGAAGTCTTGTAATACCCAAACACAAAATGAATTTCATTGCACAACTCCTGTGGGTGACAGCCTGTTTTGTGTTAAACACACATTTCAGTGGTGGAGGAAAACAGTAATTTTTACCTTGCAATGGCCTTTGAGTACTGCAACCTGCATTCTGCAAGCAGTTGAAGAAAGCTGGAGAGGTAACAAGGTGCATAACATAAAGAAAGCTTCCAACATTTTATCTGCTATTCTTCTCTCCCAGCATTTCATGTGTCCAGCTCCTCTCATGGTTTGTATCAGTACAAGTTAGCATTTTGTTCTGCACTGCTGCCTGGATATTTTTTGCTTTGTAAGTTTCCACCTTGTAAATTGCAACTCCAGTGGCAGGTTTTTATTTAGAAATGTAATATTCTGCACATGAATAAGTTAACTCATTACTTCTTCCAGACTACTTCAGGTAGTATTTTGGGGCCTCCTAGAGCTAATATTGCACAGTGAAGCATGAAGTCCATTGGTGCTGGCCTTTAACATTGCTATGAAAAACACCAAAATACTCAGTAAGCAAGAATCATCCTTGCCTCTTTCTACTTACTTAGGTGTACATTACCCTACAGAATGATTTGCTTGTAGGGAAAAGACCTGGACTCCATGAAGGAGGAGAATTAACTGTGTATTCCAACAAGGATATCTAGGGGTATGTGGAACTCCTGCACAACCAAAGAGTTTTCCAAAATCAGATGTCAGGTCATCAGAGTACTGCTCACTTGGGTTGTACAGTGTGTGTGCCTGAGCTGATTCAGGTTTCATAAAATTTTCAATAAGCAAAACAGGGAGAAGTACTTTCATACTCCAGTCGTGTTCCCCTCTGGCATTAGAAATGTTCATGGTCTGCACATTTCCAAGAACTGTGTTTTATTTTGACCTTCATAGTTGCTCTTTATGTGTGGCTTCTGAATAGGTAACCTGCAATTCTTAGGCTAATTTTAAATGTCAAAGCAAGTAATATAGCCTCATGTGATATTTTTTCAACGTGAGGTGACCTGATTTCTGTACAGAAGCAGCACGTGAGATGACCAGTTAGCTGGTGTCTGAAGACAGTTTCCTGCACCTGGATACAGCCTAGAGAGCTCTGAAGTACCTGTTGCAACTAAACTGACTCTCCCAGTTGTGCTCATTAAGTACCAAAACTCACTGGGAACACAAGTGAATGCACAGGAGAGATGTCAGTGCAAACAGCTGTCCTGGAGTTACAGCAGAATTGCTTGTCTAGCAAACAGGATTCCAAAACAATCCTCAGTCTCTTGGTCTGTACATGCTTATGCTCTGTGTTGATTCAGAAAACATGTTTCATAAAATCCTCTCTGGATTCAAATTCATAATCTATCATCTGTCTGCTTAAAAAAACCAGACTATCTGCAAAACAGTTCCCAGTATGGTAAGTTTCTTAAGGCATTAGACTTCGTGATTAATTTCATATTGTTTAGCACTTGATTGTTTTTATAAGGGTGGTTAATAAAATAGACAAACTGTAAAACCCAAGCCAGGCTGAATGCCCAGCCTTTCTGCTGGATGTTAAAAGCCTATCTTTTTCAGTAAATGACATTAGGTGATTCTAAATGTTGTAGTTTAAAAATAGTTCTTAACTCAGCAAGCCAAGAGTCTGTAGGACTTTTAAAAAATGTTCTTTGCCAGATGTTCTGATACTAAAATAAGCAATGGTGAGAGTGTTAAGTACTAACACAAATGGCCAGAATGTTGTACAAGAAAGTATCTCACAGAAATGCCATAAAACCCCACAGACTCTTTGTGAGGTGCTGTGCAGGGTCCCAGCAGACCCTGCTGAGGGTTCTGCAGTAGCAGGAGCTTTGCCTGCACCTTCCTTGTCTCACCTGTGCAGTCTCCCTTTCAGGAGTACACTCAGTTCCACCTGTTACTGTCTGCAGGTCAGTAAAACTCATCATGATGACTTACAGAAAGCCAAGATGTTTTGTGTCATTGACTATGCAAAAGCAACTAATTTTCTTGTCTTGAAGGTCAGAGGTCTCATCATAAATACTGTGATCTTTAATTAAATACTTTACTGATTATCATGCCATGAATGTACTGATTCTGAGGTGGTTTTGCCAGTTTGTTAGTTAGTGTCTAAATTGTTCATTATTAATTGTACCTGTACTTCTTGTCTTTGTCCAGAAGGATTTAAGTTCAACATTTAATTGATTGTAGTAAGGCCTGGATCCTAAAGCCCTTCCTGAACTGAGTGAGCCCCTATTTCCCAAAAAGCTGGTTTGCTCATAGCTGGTTACTGGTTTCACCCTCTGCATATAAATATTTTATGGAAGTAACCCACTGTTTCAAACATCAGGAACTGCCCATGTAGTTTTTCTAAGCTATTCAAGGGATTAGTGGCATATACTGATGCTCTTTCTGGTAAACACAAACAACTAAAAGATGGTGTTTCCCAAACTGTGACTGTGATCCATGTGACACAGCATGTTTCTCTGAGGAGACTGGAAAGTTCCAGAAGCCAGGAAAGGCCTGGTCTGTTTATATAGTCTGACTGTCCTCAAACCTTGGCCCTTGGACACCTCAAGTCATGGGCAGACCATCAGAAACCCAGAAAGGTTTCCATGAAAAAATCTGTGATTGGAAAAGATTCCACTAACCCAGAAAATTTCCATTAAATGTCTGTGGTTTATCAAATTCAGTCTGTTTTGTCAGACTATAAGGAAAGCTTTGGTGCTGCAGTTCACACCTGTTTGCCATACTGTTTCTTCACATGCTCTGTCAAATGAACCACAATTCATGGAATACATGAACTATACATGCACTTCTAGTTCATAGTGAACTTTTACATCAGGCTGTACAAAAGATCTTAGTTGAAACAAATCTTGTCTGTATAGATCAACAGTTCCTCATAGTACAAGCATCTATCTCAATCTCAAAAAACAGTGTTCAAGCAAGTACCTTGGCTGAGTCCTGAAGAAAACCTTTCTATTGGCTTCATTGAGGTTAGAATTTACTTTGCTTTTATGGGACATCAGTGAAAAATAGCCTAGGTAGGCAAAAGATGCTGGACAGAATCCTACGTTTGGATTTAAGGATTCAAGCATAGCCACCACAGTCTACAAAACAATTAGAAAATAATTGTTTTGAAGCGAATCCATTTTTTTATACAGTTGTATTATGTTTGTAGATCTGAAAGATTTCTTCAGCCAGGTTCAACCTTTAAAGTTACTTACAGGATAAATTCAAATCTGTATCAAGTCACGTGAAGGCCAGGTTGTACATCTTGGCCCCCTGCTAATGTTGGTGATAAATCACTGCTACCCATACTGCAAACTCATGGTCTTATCCTGATCACAGTAAAATTGTAGGCAGATGTGTAAGCATGGCCTCTCAACTTCTGTACAGAATTCTTAGCCCTTAAAGAATAAATGCCAACCACAGAAACAGAGATATTTCCTTTTTGATTGATGCTATAGCACCTTTACCCTATATGTTGTATGTTGCTTCCAGTGA
Organism: Calyptomena viridis; assembly: GCA_013390005.1. NCBI lineage: Eukaryota > Metazoa > Chordata > Aves > Passeriformes > Eurylaimidae > Calyptomena > Calyptomena viridis. Next base: position 163,193 of record WEIV01000082.1, read on the forward strand.
CATGGTAAGAATGCCAGAATAAAAGCTCAGTTAATTAAAAGGATTCACACAGATGGTTTCCCTGGTACTTTACAGAGGCAGCTAATTAAAGCACCATTAAAATGCCAGATAAAGCTTTGGGAACAGTCCTGATTAGGAAGCAAGGTTTACAAATAGAGCTTTGAGCAATGCAGTATATTTGCAGTTAATTAATCTAATTCTAACCTGTCTTTACTAAGGCACAGAATCATGCATCCTGACACCAAATTCATGACAAGATTTTTTAAAGCTCAAAGGTGGCACTTACTAATACAATCCACAATTACTCTATTTTCACATTCTACAGGAGAATATGATATCATGGGGGAGTCTGAACTCCTCTAATTAGCCATGATTTAAAGAGCACTAGAAAAAAAAAACAAGTTGAAGAAAGTCAGTCACACACCATCAAAGTCAGAGAGAGAAAAACTGCACCAGACACAAGTTATATTTAGACACAATATAAACAAAGCAGCAATCCTTGCAGTTTCAGGCAGATGCTGTGTTTGGAGAGGATCAGTCGTGCCCTCCGATTTCCTACTGAATTTAGTGATGTGGTATATACAGAGGTAAATCTGCAGTAAAATTTACTCTCTTCATCCAATACCCAGAAGAGTCACAATGAGTCATTCAAGTACTGGTCTTTGCAAATATCAGACCACAAGGAAAACACTGCTTTGTGACGGGCATCCCACACGGGCACAGCAACATCCTGCAGAAGCTGTGTGAACAGGGTCTCCTACCCAGGCAAGAATAATCTGCTTTCATTTCTCTTTCCATTTTCATTTCTTTCCAGTTCTACTACTCTTCCAGGTGCCCAAGGGGCAAGGAGATAACTAAAGGTTTGTCAGTCATTCTGCTTTCCATGAAGTGACTCTCAGAAAGCCGAAGAGACTATGGAGATACAAGTTTTGGGAGGTAGCACAGTCCTGGGAAGTGCCTCTTTATCCATATTTTCCAATCTTTGTGCCTAAAGAGTATCTGAATTTGTCACTTCAGTCTTCTTCTGATGACTTTCAAAGGATGTGTCTTAATTAGAGCCTACATCTTGCCATTCCAGAATGTGCTTTACTAGCAAACCACACGGAAAGTGCTGAAAGCACTGCCTTTCTGTGCCAAGTAAAGGTGTTGTCAGAGCTCTGTACTCTTTATAAGATTTTGGAAAGGTATCATTAGACACCCTTGATTGCACTGAAATAATGATGTGTCCAAAGGAGGAAGTGCAAATACCATGTGTGTCAGGCAATGAAATGTCAGGCACAGAACTCTAACTGGCTGACTTCTGCCAGTCTTCCACAGAATGGACTTTGCTGACCCAGTAAACTCTCAAATACTGTAGTATATGTATGTTCCACAGCCAGATTTGACATTAGCCATTCAAAATATGATTAGCATTTGATGGACCACTGTAACTAGATATATGCTTTTATGGAAAACTAAATGTCAGTGTTTAATGCCAGTGAATGCCAGCAGAAAACTGCTCTTTCACTTGAGCTCCCACCTGAAAAATAGGCATTCTGTGGTGTCATGGTTTCACAAAACATCTCTCCAGATTTATCTGATAGGTAATGAAAGGAGCTATAGCAAAACCTGAATTTTCAGGTCAGGTTTCTTTTACATGAAAGCCCAAACACACTGAATGAAATTTCAGCTGCATTCCTGGAAATTTGCAGTGATTTGGGCTCCAGAAAACAAACACTTCACTGTTACTTGCATAGAGCTCTTGTTTGAAATGTCTTTTCCCATGCTGAGATGTTAAATTCATGTGAATATAAATGTATAGTGCCAGGTTCACTGCTCAAGTGGGATCAAGTGACTTACATTTCATAGGAAAATGTAATTCTTTTGCACAGTTTATCAGCTACTAATAGTTAAACAATCTAGGGGATGTTTTAGCATAAGATATGGATGTCTTAGAAGAACATTTAACCCATGTGGTGCAGAACTCAATATGATACTGAGTTGAAACAGTAGGTTTCAGGGTTGAATTGACACTGCCATCTTGTGCACTTTGTCATAGGCAATGAGTTCTGCAAACAAAGTGCATTCATTTGTATATCTGACATTAAAATGCATGTCATAGGAAAATCTGGCTTTGGACAATTTTAGGGTGGCTTTGGACATCTGCCTTTGACAAATTTTGCCCATTTTAAAAACAACAGCAGCAATGAATAGTGAAGGCGACTAGGAAAACACACTTAGTACATCATTCTCTCTTGGCACAATTGCATCATCAGTATCACTGCTCCTCTACCAGGTTTGTGCTATGGGTGGCATGGAATCATGCATGCCTTGTGGCACAGCCTGCTAACCTGCAATCAAGTCTTCTATGGGCTACAACACTACAAATCATTAAAGAGAGAAATACTAGGAGAGGGGAAACCATGCCAGAACAGTGCAATTGATAGTGGGACTCTGTGTGTACACAACACCTAATGCCTTCTACATTAAAGCATGAAAGAGCCATGTAAATATAACAAGTGGGCACATAGCTGCACCCATCTGTCCTAATACCAAATGCTTCGGAACAAGAGAAAATACAGCAGCTTGAGACAGGGCCATTAGTGCTGGCTTTGCAGTGAATTATCAACATCCTAAGATTTACCAGGACAGCCAACTCAAAGTGTGAATTACTAAAATTCAAGAAGATAGAAGCTTGAGAATATCACTTGTACTTTGATAAAACTTGACATGACAAAACTTGTCCTTCCATAATAAAGGGAAACGAGGGAGAAGGGAAGCTTTTCTCCCCTGTATTTGTGATAATGCGAGTTATCAAGAACATTTGCATGAAGTGTTCCTTTCCTATTACTTCCAGAAGACTCCCTTTTCTCAGTAAGCAGCAAAATCACCGGGAAATCCTGTGAATACAATGGCACCACCTACCATCATGGTGAAATGTTTGTGGCTGAGGGGCTTTTCCAGAACAGGCAAGCCAACCAGTGTGCCCAGTGCAGCTGCTCAGTGAGTAACATGATTTGGCCTGCTCTGCCTATGCTCCAGTTCTGCTTTCTAGAAGACATGACTCTGAAATATAAGCAATACATAGTCAAGGCTGAGAATTGAGAATTAATGCTAAAACTCATGAGAGTGCTCAGAGCCAGTGTGCAGCACTTGGTAAATGCCAGGTGACCTCTTAAACACAGTGCACAAAACATACCCTGTCAAACATCTGCTCTAATTGAGCTTACAGTGCAGAGGCAGCAGGTAAAATATTGCTGCTTGGCATATATAGAATATGTCACTTCAACCTGACTGGAAAATGTAGCACTAAGCCAATGACTGATTTCATTTGGACTGAGCTGATAAGTAAAGAGCCCCAAGGCTGGAAGCAGACAGCTCTGAACTGGCACTGGGCCACAGAGCCATTCCTGAGATGTCACCAATTCAAATCCAGTATATTTGAGAGCTCACTCAGTGACTCTTCAGAGCCAGTGTCTGAACCAAAATATCCCTATCAATTCAACCAGCTCTTCAGTATCAACTATTGGCAACTCTACCTCCTTTCATCAAATCATCATTATATTCTTCATTAACTAAGAATTTAACAGGCCAAGTACTGAACAGACTGTTCAGACTTTTCATTAGACTAATATCCTTCTTTTTCATAGAGTCTCTTTTATGTAAACACAGATTTAAGCATGTCCATAAAAAAATTAATATACACTACCAGACAAATTGATGATTCCTTCTAAATTCCCCTTGTGTTTTACTGGCAGGAAGGAAATGTGTACTGTGGGTTGAAGACTTGTCCCAGATTAACTTGCTCTTTCCCCGTTTCTGTTCCGGAGTCCTGCTGTCCAGTTTGCAGAGGTAAGTTCAAATACAGCCACCAAAGGACAGGCTCTGAATTTACTCATTTCCCTGTCAGAGCCCTGTCTGTGCACCAGCACTGTCACTCAGGACACCGTCTGCAAGTTTCCCATGTAATTACAATCCATTGCATGTTGGGGAATTAAACCACAAGTGCCAGCAGGGTAACATGACTACCTTTGTTCTCCTAAATTGAAACAAGAAGAGAACACACGGATCATAAAGCTGCATCCCCTTAATGAGGTAAATCAAGGCTTCAAATGATGCATTGAAGTAGCTGCCATTACTCTGGGAAGAAAAGCTTTGTAATACAAGATGAGCTTCTATTTGACAGGTTACCAGACCTGTGCAAGACATGAGAATTTCAATTCAGAGGCAAGGGCAATTACTCCAGTTTAAATTAGATGTCAGTCTATACTCAGGTGACATCAGTATTTTACCAGCAATTGCATTTTAGATCTTGTACACATAGGGAACTTTATTCTAGAGGCCTTCCCAGCCTTTCCAAATATCTAAACATCTGTCTAAAAGCCCATCAAAATTCCTGAGAATTTCTAAATGCATTTTATCTCACTATTAGTATTGTGGCATTTGAATCACCACTTCTAGGGTATCTAAGGATCTATGCCCTGTTCTCAAAGATGCAGATAAGCACCTAAAGGTACCTATGGTTCTCAGAAGTGCCAGTCTTAATACCAGTGATGACAGGATGCTTTGAAAAACTCTCCTGGTTGCACCTTTGTACAGTGGTATTCTTTTGAGATTCTGCTGGTTTGAACTCAGTGCTATTGCATGGTAAAAATAAAGAGTATTATGTAGTTGGCTGTATAATTTTCACTGTGGTGCAAGAGTTGTGAAACACAAACTAGCATAGTCCCACAGTCCCTGACCTGAGGAGCTCACAAAATACACACTCTGGACCAAACACTCTGAGCAGTGAAGGGCTGAGCCAGCAATAAGGTACTTCAAAGTGCATCAGAGCTAATAAAGCAGCACGATGCAGAGAGCACTGCATGCCTTGAGGGAACAAGGTCCTGGACAGAAGCTGTGTAGTCACGTCAGAGCAGCAGGCTGTCAAAGCTACTTACCCTGTGGAGGTGCAGTGGTAATTAACTTACGTGTGGCACTGTGTAGGACCTGAACTAATCTCTCGGGAGTGCAATGCTGTGTGCTGCATAAATACGTCACAACGAGGATGAGGGTCTCCTTTGCACACAGATTGTCCCTCATTCTTCACTGCTTTGCCATGGTATGCCACAGTAGATTTATAAATCTTGAAAGATTTTGCCAGGCAAACTGCTTATAAAGCTTTCTGATCTCAGTCAGACAAGGTGATAGTCCCAGCTTCCCAAAGTGAAATACAGTGATAAACTCTTTTAAATGTAATACCTTGACAGTTAATTAAAGTAAATCCTTGTTAACTATCTGATTTCTCTTCCCAGATAGTTATTTGAGCTGTATTTGCAACTAGCCTCTTCCAGTTACAAAAATCAATCTTACTTTCAAAGTACAAACTATCATACGTAGCTATGCAGCAAACCAGCCTCACGCTGGAGAAAACCATGAGAGGTGACATTAAATCGGATTATGCAGTAGAGGCGACTCACTGTCTCCACTGATCCAAGGCTTTTTTAATGTATTCTCCTGTCTGCTACTCTTATTAAAAATGTTAAAATGATTATTTATCTCATAATCAACTTTGTCCTTTTCAATATGGCATAAGATGTTCTATCTCTCCTCTGAGATTCTTATGAAATGCAAATCTAAACAAAATGTTTGGATCTAGCACAGCTCATGAAGAGGAAACTGTGAGTCAGTTTCTGCTCCCTGCATGGCCACATATATTAATATATTAAAGTTTGCTGATTTTCGTATTCATTTCTCTACTACTGACTAGGTCCTAAATATAGTTGTAAAGCTGGATGGGACTTTTCCCCTGTGTATCTCCCAAGGTGTTTCACAGTTATGCCTCTAACTGATACTGCTCTGCTTCATGGACAGGAGATGGAGAGTTATCATGGGAACATTCTGATGGGGATATCTTCCGGCAGCCAGCCAACAGGGAAGCTGTAAGTGAGACCTACAATTTAAAGACATATTTTCTTCCTGTGCTGTATGTGACAGTACATCAGGGAAAAAAGAGAAAAGGATGGTATCAGGTCTAAATACTGCTTCATCCTGAATTCTGTGAATCTAGCCCAGAATAAGTTTCTTCCACACAACCTGAATTCATGGATAATGCTGAATTATAAACTTCTATCAGCTCCTGTGGACTCTGGATTTGGTCTTTGTTGTATATGTTCTATAAGAATAAAATTGAACAGCATTTTGTTTGCTATGCAAGCATCACTTTTAAATCATAATTGCAAACACTTGCTTCCCAATTCACATACACACATATATATTTACTCTAGGGGTTACACTGTCTCTGGGGCTAAGAGTATCCATTAACAACTTACTCCTCAAGAGATGATTTTTATAACAGCATTTGGAGGATCTGAGGGGTTTTAAGCATTAGGTGACCTATCTAAATATGTGAAGTAGGTCTTTAGATGAGTGGGAAGAATCATGCCTTATAAAATTAGCGTTGTAATATACACTATTCCTTTGGGTCTGTGGGCATTTTGGAAAATGATTCCCTGAAAACTGACAGTGGTTTTGCTCTAGAAAACATGCTGTGCACTATTACCACTACTACTATTACTACTACTACTGCTACTACTAATACTACTACTGCTATTGCTTTCCTTTGCAAATGAAATGAGACTTCCCAGTCAGTAAAACAAATTTTAGTAAGGCTCTGCTCAGTTTGTGCAAGGCTAACTTGGGCCTTGCATGACAATTTCAAGCTGCAAGCAAAGAAGCAGCTGGACAGTCATTTTAGATGTGCTCTGCTACTGGAGCCCCAGTAGAAAGCAAGTTTGATGAGGCAAACTAGACAGGCTTAAAATTCTTCTCATCTGCTCTTAGAGTAGAAATCAATCAAGTAGATATCTAGCTCTGAACACCATTTTTAATACATGGAGCAAACAGGCACTTCTTGGTTATGGTTCATATCCTCATGCTGTAGAGATCCACACCAGGTTAGGTTCTAAAATTGCCCGTCCGTCCATTGACAATTAGGGACTTCAGATGACCAGCTTAGATGGGGACACCTGTAACTGACATACACAGTCTGGCGAGGTGAGTTACAGCTGCGCATGTGACTAATGATGGGTGACAATAGTGGCCCCACTCCTGTTGCCTGTGTTAAGCTTCTAGTACAGGCTCTTTTCCCATGTTCATTGGAATGAGATATTTACTCTCCTGCTCTCTTTCTGTCCCCAGAGACACTCGTACCATCGCTCCCACTACGACCTGTCATCCAGCTCTGCGAGGCAGGCAGTCAACATTCCACGATTTCCCAATAGCAGGAGTAACCGTGGAGTCCTATCAGATCCCCAGCAAGCCTCAGGAACAATAGTACAAATCGTCATCAACAACAAGCATAAGCATGGACGAGGTAAAGACAAGTACTTGTTACAGTATTATTCTGGGTTAGGAACCAATCACTTATAGCTCAAAAGGACTTCTCAAAATATACAGCAGAATCTTGGAAATTCACACTGGTATCAAGAAACCAAATAGAAATCAGGGAGGCAGAAAGCAATACAATATTAAGGATTATAAAAATTCGCTCTTGACTGAGATCAATTCTGCCTACACATACCAATGGTGCATTTCACTCTGCAAAGGCACCACACAACTGTGTTGCTCTGAGTTACTTTGAAGATTGTGCCACATAATTCTGAGAACTTATGAACTGGTTACCAGGGAAGTGTGTGCTTTGTGCCACAGAAGACACCACGATGCCTTTAGATTTGCCAACTTGTTCACACAGTGACTTGTCCCACAAGAAATTGTCTGTGGTTATTTTCTTTACACTCTCTCCTGTTTTGTAACTTTACTGGCTGTAAAGAGCTTCTGTTTCAACTGCCCCAAAAATCTCAGATCATAAAGCTTTGCCACAGTAGGTTTTCTGCCTCCAAGACTTAGCAAATTATCCTTATGAAAGACAGTATCGTGTCTTCCCCCACCTTAAAGTAGTTGCCTGAAACAGTGGGATTCAAGGAATGCTTTTCCTCTGCCATGACTAATACAAGAGGCAGAGTAGGCAATTAGCCTCTACTGGATGCCTGTGCTGTAAAGAAGCAAATTTAACCAAGGTAATGAATCTCACTCTAAGAATCCTTTAGTGCCTTCTGCTAATAGAATATAAGACATTCTACATTATGTGGACAGCAGAATTCTGAGCCCATATGGCAAACCATATTCAATCCATATTCCTCATGCACTACAAGAATGACAAAAATTAAGGGAAAATACCAATTCACCAGTTAGTGGGACAGTCCTCAGAGTAATACAAAAAGGGTGAGATGCTCAGTTCCCACAGTGAGTATACCTCAGTGAACAGAGGTCTGCAGGAACAGGCCTAGGAAGACATAAAAGAAATAACTGTAAAAAGACATGCTCCAAAGAGCACAAATACCAGTCAGTATGCACTTAGAAACTACCCACAAAGAGTTAAAAGCCTTTGTATTAGGGCCAACTAATCTTTTAAGGTATTAACTAACAGAAGGAATGTTGGCTATAGGATCTTTATTATCCACCTGAACAAGCATGAAAAAACATTCAGATCATGCCAGTGTTTTATGCTGAATCTAGGAGCAGGAATCTCCATGCAGTGCAATGTCTTTGACGTGTAATTCACACATGAAGACATCATCAAAGCAGTTTCTAACTGACTTGTTTCAGCAAATAAAGAGCATAGAGACGAACAGCATATTTCTGGATGCAGTATAATTTCAGACACTCACTGCCTGGAGAGTGTCTGAGAGATCCCCATGATGCAAACAGGAATGCTGACCATGTGTTTTCTTTTGTTCCTGTGTGATTAACAAGTGTTTTATTAATTAAGGCACGTGCCCCTTGAGATGCATTTCAACAACTTAAAAAATAAACACACAACAACTCTCCTGACATGGAAATACTGTGTAATTGTGAGGATACAGATTTATCATTTGAAATATGAAGAGCACTAAAAACAGCGTATCAGGGAACTGGAAGTTATTTGCCATATTTTGGCTGCTACTAGGGGCTTCATCTGCTTCCTCAGAGTAATTATCTAACTTTTCTGTGCTAAACAATCCTTAAAATATAGAGAATATGTATCCACACAGTGTCCTGTATTATCCCTTCCACTGTCAGGGAGAAATCATGAAGACTTTGTGTCCATAAAGGATCTGGCGAATTCTGGCTGGGGAAAAAAATCCCTGTAAGCATAGATATAACTAGTAATACGCTATTTGAGCATGTAAGAAACCTGCTGAGCAGCTGAGTACTTAATAATTTTCTCAGTTATAGTTTTTTCTCACATGTTCTTAGTATACAGATAAAATTTTATTTGCTTTTGAGAAACAAAACTGTTTCCTACCTCTAAAATAAAAACATGTCTTAAGAAAGAGTTAAAAAGTAGCAAATTGTAAACCAAATGATAGCATAACCCCATGAAAGACAATACATTGCAAAAGACACTCCCCATAAATCTCAATAACTCAGTAAGTCATAAGCCAGTTGGTTACATCTGTTACCAGTTAGATATAAATTTCAGATTACAGATAAAAATTAGATTGCTTTTGAAAGTTACAGGGAAAATTGGAACATATTTTACAAATAAAAACATTAATAAAATGATGGCATATTAGAAGAATTGGAAATATTTACAACATATCCCAGCTTCACTTTAGTTGCTTTTAGAAATCAGGCAGTGCCCTTTATTTCACCTTGTTAGGATTAGTTTGCATTTTTCTTTGTGTTTATAAAATATTTAAAAAGAAAGAATTAGGGTTTATAGGACAAATGCAAACATGGTGTAAAGTGATATAATTCCCATCAACTGCTGGGTGACCCAAAGTGGCTTCTACCAGGCATGGATTTTTCCACTCTCCTTGTGTCAGCTGTATTTCTCTGACTTCCAGGGGCTCTAATGAATAAATATTCTGAAGTTCTTAGACGCTATTGGAATGAAATTTCAGTCCCATATGCATCCTTTCATGTTAATGTTTTCTTGTGATTCCAAAAGCCCAATGGCTATATATACCTATAGATATATATTTCCACAGAGGTCATTAAACTTAATTTTGCAACATTCCCTTGCTTTTTTCTGTGTGTTATGTAGCAGAACTCTCATGCAAAAGCAATAAAAGGCCCAGGTGGCACTAATCCATCCTGCTGATAGCATGGCTCTCAGTGCAAAAGCCGTGGTCAGCTTATGGCTGAAGCTGTGCAGATGACTCAGTAGAAAATGACATGATCCTGTCATCTGCAAATTCAGTTCTAGCAGCCAGAGCCACTGTAGCAATTTGTGTCCTGTGTGTGGACTGAGATTAGGAGGGGACGGAGGAGTGAGTTTTATGAGCTGGTTAATGATGCACAACTGAAATGCACTAGGGGGGAGCACTCAGACACTTGACTCAGCCACCTCTAAACAGTAATGGACATCAGTGTCAGCAGAGTTGGAAGCAAGGCAAAACTGCTCAGAAAAGGGTGACCACAGGCTCAGACTGGTTTTAAGTAACAAAACTCTTAAGTTAAAATTAGCAAGCAAAGAAATGGGCCAGAGACACTAACAGATGATGTATGGAGACACTGCTTTAAACAAATGTGCATCAATCAAATGAATATTCATTGAGAGGCAGCCAGTGAACATACCTTTTCCAGTTGTGTTTTTTCTTCTTTTCTTTTGTAGTTTGTGTTTCAAATGGCAAAACATACTCGCATGGTGAATCTTGGCATCCTAATCTCCGGGCCTTTGGAATCGTAGAGTGTGTGTTGTGTACCTGCAACATCACCAAACAAGAATGTAAGAAAATTCACTGTCCAGAACAATATCCCTGCAAATACCCTCAGAAAGTAGAAGGAAAATGCTGTAAAGTCTGTCCAGGTAAAACAAAGTTGATCACAGATCACCTTTTTGCTGTGCATGTTAAGGGGCTTGGTTGAAGCCTTCAGGTCACAATAGCTCTGGTACAAACAGCAGTAGCTGTGCTTGGTTCTACAGTGTGTGCAGAGTCTCAGTGTGGGACAGGCAGAGCTGCCTGGCCAGCTCTGCTCTCACTGCTGCTCCTCAGACATGGGCCTTGCTGCCTGGCACATGCATTCTGATCAGTCACTCTCTTTCTCTCTGCTGTTAGCATGATTTCCTGATGCTCATTTCCAAAGACAGTATTACAGAAATGTATACAGAAAGTTCATTACTGTCATAAGACTCCTGCTCTTCCCCCATCACAGTGTCCACAGAACTTTCGAATCATTTTATAGCTTGTGAAATGTGTATGGATATAACATCATTTCTGCATTTTAAAATGCACCAGAAAGATTCAAAACTCTGATTGGTGTCAGTTACGTAACTTAATCCTTAAAATAAATACTAACTTATCACAGATTTAGCATTATGTCTATGCTGCACTAATGATAAAACTTACATAGACATTACTAAAATAAATGCCTACAGCTAGTGAAAAATCTGCTAGTAGGCATCTGCTGATGGTCTGCCAAATGACCAGCCATGTTGCATATGATACAAAGGGTAATGGAGTGTCCAGTTAGTTCCCTTATGTGCCTTTAAAATTTGCTAATCTATATGGTCCATTTCTGTGTTTGTTTGGTGATGCACTGTGCAGAAATGCTCTGAGGAAATGAGTTGCTCAGCTGTATATAGAAACCTTCATAGAAAGCACACTTCCCATTTTTTGCTAACCTTGCTTCCTGGGAAAAAAGCATGATGGCAGTGGTGGGCAGGCAGGAGGTGTGTATCTAGATCTTTTGGATACCTGTGAAGCAGAGATCCACAGCTTTTACTGGAAGAACAGTCAACAAAATCTGGCTAGCAGGCTGCAATAGAAAATTTAATGGCAAAAAGAAAGTTACTGTCTTGTTTTTTGAGATTGTGTGTGCCCATTTTCAAGAAAGCTGAAACTCTTCCTGCAGTCTGTCTTGTATGTGTGGAGATACATTAATTCTTAGGTGTTTCCACAAACAGCAGTCCAAGCCTCTGAGTTGCATCAGCTCTCTTACATTCTTGTCCAACTTCCAATTGCAAACAGAACAATTAAAATTTCTACTTACATGCTCTACATCTTTACCAGGTGGGCAAGAGAGAATGTGCACTGTAGCCAGCCCAGGCTTGTAAACCTCATAGGTTCTCTCTGCCCTTCTCCTCAGCAAAGCATTGATTTGGGTTTCTTCACTCTGACCAACTGCCAATTTTCATTTAGTTACTGTATTACCTCTGAAATTTCTACCATTATTTCAAATATTATGGAAAAAGGGACAACAGGATCAAAAATTGTGAGGAGTGTCCCAGACCACATGGCTTTACAGCTCATTTCCTTAGGAGATTGGATTATAACTATGAATATTTTCTTGCCACCATGGACAGGCCATTGGAAACTGGGAGAACAGAACACTGTTAAGTGTCTGGGGCTTAGCTGGAGATAGGTTTGAGTGGCCATACAAATGAAAATTCTACTTTAAAACTAAACCTGCTTGGCTATTGGTGCCAAGTAAGTTCTGCAGGACTTGATTAAAGCTGTAGTATGTGTTTTGGGCTTTTTTTTTTTCCTAAACAGAAGATGTGCCAAGTCAAACCTTTGACAACAAAGATTACTTCTGTGGGAAAGAGACATTTCCTGTCTATGAATCCGTTTTCACAGAGGAAGGAGAAACCATCAGGAAAATTGCAATAGAGATTGAAAAGCCACCTCAAATAGAAATACATGTGTGGACAATTAGAAAAGGTGAGTTGAGCAAGTTCTTTCTTTTAACAGCATATCATCTGCCATTCAAATCCCAGGACAGTTTACAGATCCAGACATTTTGAGACTGCTGTTCTCTGGCTATTTAGGATATTACTATTACAGCCACTTCCAACATACTGAAGTTTTGCTGTACAAAAACCATTAGAAACACACAAAGCTGTAGTTCTGCAAAGTTCCACCCTTCATTGGGAGAAAAGGCACAATGACAAACAGGTTGTTAGCAATACTCTGTGTAATTTATCACAGAGAAATAGGTTTGAACCAAGTGCTTGGAGGCTCTTATTTAGGATGGACCAAAATGCTTTCCATTGAAGTCAGGCTGCTGTATCTGCCCTTAGTTTTGTTATTTCCATGACAGTCTAGAATATGGGCAAAAAATATGTTAAAGATGGAAACAATATCTTTTACTAGACTAACTGGTAAAATTAAAACAAAATAGAAAAGCATTCAGAAGCCCAAACACTAGTACAAGTTGTGAAATTTCAGTGTCATAAAAATTATCTCCAGCCTCCCAAAAATCTGATCTACTTCATCTACTTCAAGTAAAAAACATATGATCCTCATAGGAAACCCTCACATAGTTCTGCCCTGTACCTGGAAACGATACATCTCTAGAATGTGCTTTAAAGCAGAAAGCCAAGACCAAAGTGGGAGCACAAAAGAAGTCACAGAGCATTGGATGGTTCACATGTACCATGTGTGTTCAGGAAGCCACAAAGCCTCATGATTTGACAGTGATATTGTCTGCTGGCTCATGACAGGCAAAGTGGTATCTGACTGCAAAACGATTCTGGTTTTCTGCCAGACACTGGAATTTTTGGCTTCTGTTATAATCTTACATTTACTCATAAGGATTCAGCTATTTTGGAAAAGACTTGTTTAATTCTCACATCTCTTGCTAACTCACTGCAATTGCAATTCCACATAAGGATTTACAGGGGAGTAGCAAAATAAGGGGAGTGGGGGTGGAAAAGAGAACAAAAAAAGAATAGGCTGCAAATTTTACAAGGCAAGACAGCACTCTGGATTTAGAACAATGGGCATATTTCTAGTAGCATGCATTTCTCATTTCTTTGCTGAAGGGATTCTGCGTCACTTCTATGTTGAAAAAGTGTCCAAGAGAGAATTTGAAGAACTTCCTTACTTCAAGCTGATAACAAGGACAACCCTCAGTAAGTAACATTCTGGCCTCTTGAGGTTTCTACTCTCCATATAATCATAGCTGTGAAAAACATTCTCTGTTAATCAACACAGTCAAAGTGATGCACTAATTTTTTCTCCATTACATGGTCACAATATAAGTTTAGATTTAAATAATCAAAATACAGTAATTTAAAACATAAATACATGTAACAGTAGTTCATGTCCATGCTGCCTTTGTCTCCTGTATTTTGATGAAATACAAGATAGGCTGGTTTCTTTCCATACTGACATAAGTCTGAAATACGATTGATGTCAGCACAGCAGCACAATTTGGATTTATTTATGTAACATGTCAAGTTATCCCAGTGTTTTAGAAAGTCACTTAGAAGGGAAAAAAATCAGGTATTATTAAAAGAGTTCTACATACATACATATATGTTATATTTTAAAGATTACTTTTTTATGTTCTTAACAATAGCTTCATTAGTAAAATCTGTTTTTTGAAAGGACATGTACTTCTTTTATCACTCTTGATTTGATATCTTTTTTGTATTTTGCTGAGTTCGGGATTTTGATAGTAATTGAAAACTACTAATTCAGCTGATTTGATAGTTAAATTAAAATATAGATGTTTTTAATTCCTAGTTCTTTTGCATTACAACTTGTGATTTTTCCTATATTTTTTTTCCTAATTAAGTAAAGAAGTCTTTTTCCCCGGAATAATATATTCTTAATGACACAGGCCTATTGAGATACAGATATCTTTTCATATACAAAGTTCCCTACTTTTTTGCTGTTGGTCCTCCTTAACTTGTCATTGTTATCTGTAATGCAGCATTCTAATTATCAGGACAGCATGCATTTCTATTAACATTATCAAAAATGTGTAGAAATATTAATATCCATCAAACACAGTTTGTATTACACAGGTAGGAAGAGTTCACAGCACATGAAACACTTAGACATGTTGCTTCCCACTTCTAAATACTTTGGTTTCCAAGGGTATCCAGTGTCATAAGTGGTTGAATAAATAGAGCCAACTTACAGGACTACTTAATTAAAGAAAATAATAATCTGCTTCTTGTTTACTATTTTTAACAAAGTTATTTTTCATGGAGTATGTTACATTATTGTATGATACTTTAGAATATTTTGCATGGGATTGGACATTCTCTCTTTGACCACTGTGAATCAGTTGGTTTGCAGAGTACTTGTAAATGTCTTCAAAGTTCCCTGTGCCCTTTTCTAAGTCAGTATCTGTCTCCTTTGTGTTTTTGTTTTAGGCCAGTGGAAAATATTTAGCGAGGGAGAAGCTCAGATCAGCCAAATGTGTGAAAGCAGAGTGTGCAGGACTGAGCTCGAGGATTTGGTAAAGGTTTTGTACCTTGAAAAGTCTGAAAAGGGTCACTGTTAAGGGAGACAGCACTGGAGGAAAAAACACAAGAAAACTTATGAAAACTTGGATCTGCAGCTGGACTGCAGGCTTATTTTGCTTAAATCAACAGTTGCCCTAAAAACCAAAACTATAATGCAGTAATTATTCACATCATGCCCAGCAAATTTGCTGCTTTATGTGTAGTGGTCTGTGTCAACCATTCAAATATCTCCTCCAAAAGACTACAAGGCTCTGTATTACTCGTGGGGGAAGCAGAAAGAGAGACTGCTTTCCCAGAGTTGCATTTCTTGACAAGTTAAAAAGAGAAAACAGAACATTTTTGTTATTGTTATTTGGCAAATTATTCAAACTAATGAAAAGAAGGACACCTAATAAATGTGCACGAGCTATGGACAGCATTATTTCCTGTACTGAATTTATACCATTTGTGGTGTTGAAATGATTCATGGATTTCTTTTAGTAGTGGAGGAAAAATACAAGTGTTACAATACTTGTGTTGGAGACATAAAAAGCAGATTTAAATTAACAAACTCCTAAGCAGCCTGCCTTTGGGATGATGTCTTGTAGCTGAACAAACAAAGTCCATAAACTGAACAGCAGGTGTTAGTGGCAATCACTATATTTTTGTAGCAGTTGGAGCAAATGTTCACTTTTAAGTGGTTTTCACTGCTTCCTCCACCCACTTCTCTAAAAAATGCAAAGTGTTAGCTTCCTATCACAGCCCTAATAACTTCATTCTTCTGGGCCTTATTAACACATGGTCTTGGCTGATAAACCACCTTCTAAATTGGTGGGGCAGAAGGTAGTGAAGTACTTGCAGTGTTTTCAAAACACCTAGAACGTTAAACCACACAATTAATAACTCCTTAAAAGTTGTGACAGGGATTAATATACTTGTTCTGATTTGTTATGAACCCAGTCTTTTGCATTTTTCTGAGAATGACCTCTCAATTCTCATGCTTCAAGGACAACTCTCTCCCATGACAAACACCAAAAGCTACAGCAGGCCTTTAAAGCACAGCAGCTCTGTGACAACTGTTATCTTTGTGAAGAAAAACAAATCTAAGAGAGTCTGTTAAATTTAGGATAGCATGTCTCCAGTGTGTTTAAGAGAGGTGGCTGTCTTCTGCAGAATAAGTGTAAGTATAATTTAAAAACTGTTTTCTCTGAGAGTCACTTGCGCTGCACCGTGGTTTCAATATTGGATTAAATGGCAAGATGTGAGTGACTCTGCCTGCTTTTGCTCCCATTTCCTACTCCACAAGCAGACAGCAATACTGCTGTTCAAACACACACTAGGAAACAAAGCTTTATGGAAACGTCCTGAACCAGGGGCTGGGCTTCACAGGGAGTAGAATCAGCAGTGACAGCTGAGATTTTTGAGGTTTGTCATTCTGCCAGTGACAGTACTCCAGGGTCTCCCCATTCCTGAAGGGATGAAGGTGTGGCAGGGCTTGGTACTGGATACCAAAAGCCTGTTCAGGCAGAGCTTCACTATCCTGAGGGGGCCTTGGCTTGAGCAGCAGACCCTGGCAGCCTCTGGCAGCACTGGAGGCCTCAGACCAGGCTTCTCCATGGCACCCAGGTCCTGCCCCTGCTGCCTGAACCTCAGGAGGAGTGGGATACAGGGCTTCTCAACAAAGAGGAGCAAATAAGGAGAACAAATCTGAAGGTGAAGGAGAGGCTGAAGGGAATTAGGGGAATACAACAGGGTGATCTCAGGACCACGCTGCTGTCCCTAGGCCTGGATGGAGAGCAGGTAAGATTTAGGAATACTGGTCATTTGAAAGTACAGCAAGTTGAAGTGTAGGAACACCTGGCCATGAGAAGTCCTCTATCACTGTCCATTAAAAGGAGAGCCAAGTGAATTGTCCCAGCACTTTTCCACGGGGACTGTAGCTTCCATAAATCCTGTCCTGGTCTTGGAAAGGGGTGTGGCATATCCAAACCAAGATCCTAAGACCTCACTGCACCAGAAGTTACTGCAGTGTAACTGTAGAAGCAGTTTGGCATCAGCAGCACCCATTGCAGTGGCATCTACTGCCTTGAAATGTGCTGCAGAAGTGTAAAATTTTATTATGAATCTTTAGGTAAAGGTTCTGAGGAACTGTAGCAATCTGGTGGGAAGACCAGCAGTTGATTTCTCACCTAACAGGCATTGTCTGTTTGTAGTAGTAGCTGGTGAAAAAAGACTTAAGTGGAAAGTGTACAGTGTTTGTAATTTTTTTATGAAGAAGGCAACCTGATTTTGTATTTGTGATAGGAGAGGTGGAATCCAGGTTGTATATTTATTTTATAATAAACACTTTTTAAGAAAAGCAAAAACCAATCATAAGCATCATTTAGTAAAATGCAGCATTGCATTTTTCCAGTTTCTGGTCACTTAACAAAATACACAGTGTCATGTTTTTCATTTTCTTCATGAGATGTATGTCTGTTACGGTACTTATTTATGTACTTGTTTTATCACTTTGACCTGATTTGATAAATTAATAAACTCTGAAGTTGATAATAAAACAAGATGGTTTGCATACGATGCTGTTTGGTCAAGATGTTTGGTTTCAGTTCCCTGTTTGTAGTCTGGCTGCTGCCACCTCAGAGCAAGTCTAAAGCCATGTGCCCAGCTGGGTGCAGTGAGTGGCTGCTTGCTGTGAAATTGGTACTGAGCTATGGAAGAGTCAAATTGGGAAATACCCATAATTCAGCTTTAACCTACCTGGCATGATTAATTTTGAAAATCAAAGCATTGACATCCTTATATGGAAACCAACTAAAGAAGAAATC
The DNA here is from genome assembly GCA_013390005.1 of Calyptomena viridis. Lineage (NCBI taxonomy): Eukaryota > Metazoa > Chordata > Aves > Passeriformes > Eurylaimidae > Calyptomena > Calyptomena viridis. Next base: position 181,205 of record WEIV01000082.1, read on the forward strand.
AAGCATTGACAACTGAGAGAACAGTACAGGACATACTGCTTTCTGGGCAATATATATTCTGAAGCTCACAATAATTGGGAAAATCTTGACTAAAAAGAGATGGCTTTCAGAAACATAAAAAAAAGTAAAACATTAACTCACACATGGCTAGAAGTGTAACTAAAATGGAGAGTATCAGCCTTGGCAAAGATGAGTGTTTGAAGTAAATCACTTTGAATCAATTACTACATCAAATCTGAAATTCAGGATTCTCTGGAAATTCCTAATGAAATTGATTTCTGTTATTTCATCACACCCTGCATATTCATTTTGGCCATCTTTTCATCTTAGCAAGGAATCTACTACAAGAATCCTTTCCATGAGAACACTCCCTAGGCACATTTACTTATGCTCTGCTCTGCTCCCTTAACTGTGTGAGAGGTGTTTTAGCAGCACACTGAATCTTATTTCTCACTTCACTCCTATCCCCCTCTCATGTAACAGGGATCATCTCTGGCTCCACATGACTCCACAGGCCCAGAGGGGCTGGGTACAGAGAGGAGAGCCCCATTCATTGCTGTGTTCTTCTGAAAATACTTTTAAATATACCTACACAAGTACAAGAAAAAGAATGTGTCAGCCTAACTAACACTCTCATCTTCCTACACTCTCCATTAAAAAAAAGGTCAAAGCATTTCACAATTCAGATGATGACTCCTTCCAAAATAATTGATAGCACATGAAGTATTTGCGTAATGTTGGTGTGCTCTGGTGCCTATTGTGTTATCCATCTAAGATAAAAGCCAAGATTTTTGTAATTTATTGTGGGAGGGGTGAAAATTGACAAAGTTAATCCTTATTTCCATTTATTGCTTTTGTATGAGGTTTGAAAAATGTCTTCGTCTTCTGATCTGAGGTTTTGGACTGTTTTACTTCTTGGGTAAAGTATGTCTGCAACTACATGAGTATATGAGTATGAACCCACAACCCTCCCTTCTCACATAACACCAACCCAACTGTGAGCAAGAATGCAAAGCATCCAAAGCAAAAACAAATGATTGATGTTAACTCTGCAAAAGAGTTTTTAATGTAGACACATTGGATGATAGTTCAGTGTGTTCAGAAAATACAGTGGTACTACCACTTAAAGTAAAAACTCCCAATCTGTCCTCAACTGACCTCAGCCCAAGAGACAGAGAGTACATCACACTAAGCTATATGTGTACTAACAGCTACAAAGAGCACCCACAGTTAGTTGATCTCTCCACCAAGATCAAACCTGTCTCCTATAGATTTACTTTTCTGTTTGTCTCTTCTTTATTTGTTTGTTTCAGGATCAACACCACAAAATCAGGTGTGTTAAGGCCACAATAAATTAAAACGATTCTATTCTCACTGATGTAAACAGCAAAACTCCCAATATTTTTAAGAAGAGGTTCCTGGAGAGCTCATACCAATACCTACTGTACTTGGATTAAACCCATTGTAGAGTGCTCTAGTGTGTACCAAAGGTACATTTTATACTTTTCACAGACAGATTCCAAGCCACTTCATGTTGTTTATCCTGCTCTAGCCTGTTCCTCCCCAGCTCAGTTCTCCCCTCTGCCAACAGCTAGGATGGGACAATGAATTTGAGATCCAGTTCTAGAGACATAAATAGTGCTCAAGTGATGCTTAAGGTTTATGTACTAGGGTATTTTTGTTCCACATCTCTAAATGAGAAGAGTCAGACTTTCCTGTTAACAAATCTAGTTTGACATTAACGTGGCATTTATTATCCTTTCCTGTACCAAAGTGTGCAGTGTGGCCAGGTTGCATCCTGCTAAATACGCAGTTTGTGGTAGCTGCAGTTCAATAGAGACTGAAACAGTTCCTACATAAACTTTTCTTAGGGTACTCAGGATGGAATGGGAAGTGTTGTAGAAACATCAAACAAGAAAAGTGAGCTCTTGGGCCAGCTTTTTCCTCAGTGAAATAAAAAGACATTATGTAGAAGTATTTATAGTTATGGCTGCATAACTATCCATAAACTAATAGACAACAGTCACCAACTCATCAATCTTCACAAAGGTCTTTCTAGTAAAAGGAAGACTTGATTTTAAATGCAGTTAACAAAAAAATATTCTTAGGGACACATATACAGCTCCAAGTGATGATATGTTCCAGAAAGCTGAGTTTTCATATCTGAGATCGTCTTTTCAATTCTGTGCTATTAGAAGACATTTCCTTGCTTTGAATGCCATATTATATATTCACATAAGCTAAATCTCACAAAATCTTTGGGTTTAGATCTAGCCAGGCAGTGGCATCCTTTCAAAAATGGGCCAATGGCAACATTAAAAAGCATTAGAGGATGTTTACCATCAGAACTGATTATCCACTAAGTTTAAATTTGCCATTTCTATTAATGCAAATCAGATGTAAAATCATGCAACCAAATCCTACCAGTAGCCCTTCTCACTCACTTGACACCATGTAAATTATGATAACCAAGTCAACATGAAAAAAATACTTAAAAACTGATTTCAAACTTCAGCAAATGTGCTAGAATTCTGGCAATAAAACTCCTGCTGCTATTTGGTTTGAAAGATATAGTTTATAAATTATGGATTGTCTTCACAAGTGAGTGGAAAAAATTGCAGATTTTTTTATTAATTCAGCCTAGAGTCTCTTTTATTTTGCAATCATAAGCAACTAAAAGATTCAATTGATAATAATGGTCAAAGTCCATGGAGACTTACAAATTTACAACAGCTTTTCCCATCCTGATTTTGCTTCTTACTTCAAAGTCAGACATTTTATAGAGACCTTTACACTGATGAGTCCCTGCTGAAGAGACTGGGCTCTTCCCATGACATCAGCTTGTAACAAGCTCCCAATTTCTTTATAGTCTGCATGTGTTGGGAATTATTTACCCCATCCAAATTATGTCCATGATGAGATCACTCTTAAGACAGAACTACATAACTGCCATGCTTAGGATGATCACGGCTCACATTAATACACAGGGTGCCTAGGAAAATGTAGTCACTAACTTTTCAAGCAACAAGTTAAGCAAAGCCTAGAGAAATTGAGGAGCAGAGAAACTCCTGACAAAACTGCATTTGAACACTGAATGTTGCAAACTTCAGCTTTTCTTCCTGGCCTCTCCCTCTTTTTTTCTTTTTTGGGGGGCTATGATTAAAATATTGAAATGATCATTTGCTAAAACAGTACCTCTAGAATGAAGCTCCAGCAAAATCAATCTACTGAAAGATTCCTGAAGCCAAGAATCTAGTAATAGGAAAATAGGCTTTTCCAATTCTTAGATTACATAGCTCAAACATACCAGAAACACTGCTTGCTGCTGTTCCCTTAAAATACGTTTCGCCATAAATCTACATAATAGTCTCTGAAGGTTTTTGTGAAACTCAGTAGAAAAGATACATCAAGTAGGATTTCAAAGAAAATTATCAGATCAAATTCTGTGTAAACCAGCCTATTTACACATTAGAGGGACATCTGACCCAACAGAGGAATGAGCACTTCAATCTAGACAGAAGGCACAAGAAAAAAATTATGAAAAATACGACATTGTGTGTTGTAAGTGTAAGGAGAAAGATTTTCCTCATCTTTCCACTTTCTTTTTAAAATGTACTTTTCAGAGCCATCGCAAATCATTCAATGCTACTACTGCTGAAGAACTTGTGAAATCTTAAAAGAAGTTCCCAGGGGACTGCTCAGCCCAGAGGATTAGTAAAGAGAGTAGAGCAGTTGTTATTTTGAGTTCTACTTCAGGGCAATGGGCTAAATCCAGCAGACCAGCTTTTATTTCCATCTAAAAAACACTTCCAAAGACCTTGCTTGTAAAAAAAGATTGCTCTGGTGTAACACATGAAAGGTAGTCAAGGTGAACCCTAGGACCTCATCTGGGGCTGCCTCTATCAGCCAGTGCATCTTAAAACCACTATACTGTTCTATAGTATGTTACCTAATATATATTAACAAAGAGTCAAAAACTGTAGACTTCTCCCTGCTATCAAAATAGCCTGATTTCTATCAAGTGTCTCCTCTGTATCAGAATCCCTCTGGTCCCAGAGCTATGGAGACCTTCTTGTACCTATTCCCCTCTAAAAAAAATTCTGGTAAAACAAGATTTTGTGACCCAAAAAAGCAGGAGACCCAAAATCTGCTTCCTAAGAACTCTTGATGACCTAGCTGGCAGAAACTCTGTAGAATTCCAGCTCTGCTGCCAGGGAAATCACAAAGGATTCTGGCCCATTTCTGCAAAAACTCTGCCAACAGCATAACTGTTAATGTCACTAATTGCCAACTGAGAGAGACAAACCTAAAAGGAAGTTGGTGAATAGGCTTGGGAAAGCTCAAAATAGTGTAATGTTTGCCAATAAGCTTTTGATTTAAAGCAGGTAGTCCAACAAGTTGAAAGTGCATTTAGATAAAATATTTTGTAGATCAAAGGTTTCAGGTGCCACATAAACACTTCAGTTTGAAGATTTGACTGTTGCATAGGAGATGTCAAAAATCAGGGAGGAAATGAGAAAATTTGACATAACCTCTTCAAAATTAGCTTTTAGGTAAGTTAAAACAGGCTGTTGTGCTCTTTTTTACACCTTCAATTTTGCCCTACAAGCTAGCTACTTTGAATATGCTTATATGTCTTTTCTCCATTATAAAATCTCATTAACTCCTCACTGGAAAAACATTATTTTCCACTATCTTGATAAAACTCATTTTTTCCAAAATAATAAATGAAAGAGGGTGAAAACAAGCTTAAGTCAGTGATGGAACTCCTTTATGAAGTGAATAGGTGCTGTCTGTGCCAATACAGTCTGTTTAATCACAGCCTAACATTTTAATTATATATATAGCTAAGCAGATTTGCTTGCATTGGCTTAATTATTCTGCATGATAATATGAACAAAGGGCCTCTGTTAAAGTAATCAACAAGAATTTTAGCTGGCTGAGTTTCCTCAAATGTTCCAAGAGCAATGAAAGATCTGATCATTAAGCATTTACTGCCCCTGAGAGCTATTTTAAACCTGTTCCCTTCATATCACAGCTGGCCTCAAATTCTTTTTATCTGAAAGCCCTAGTAAGAAAGAACAAAAGAATGTTTCTCGCTTGGAGCGAGCTGTCTGTGTCATCTGTATGATGTTCACTAGCAGGAGATGTCTATCTTAATGAGCTTTTGGCCAGGAACAGCGCTGCCACTTTCTAACTTTTGTCCAGTTCACAGGACTCCTGATGGAGGGTGTGTTGGATGTGTTAGAATTGTAAATGAGCCCCAGCAATTGCACATTGCCCGAGGATGCCGCAGTAACAATTAAGCAATAGTCTCTGCTCTTCGGGGCCTCTCCTGGCACATAATTGACCCCGACGGGAGCTATGCAGAGAACCCACGCTGGAGGTGAGGACACAGAACACAAGCGAAGGTTCATTATCTTGCAGTGAAAGGGAAGTTAGCACCAATGGAAACTCGATTTTAAAGGACCAAAGGGGTTAAAGCTTTCACTTTTTGGAGGTATTTACCATTAATTTCTCCTTTGCTCAACAGAAGCCGATCGTTTTGAAATACACTCCATTTTAGTGGGCCCTGGGAAACAGATCAGTGTAAACCCTCCAAACCTACCAACAAATAAGGGAGTCGAAGAGTGATAGAAAGTTGTGCAGAATAAAAGCCAACAATAATAAAAACACGTGTTGACACATCTTGAGAGATACAGCTCACCTGCCCCATGAGGAGCTCAGGCATGGGGGAGAAAAGAACTACAGGAGTCATCCAGTACCACGGTGGGCATTTACATAATTTCTGTGTGGAGTTGATCTTCAAATATTCATTTTCTCAATGAAACAGGAATCTTCCTAACTTCTTCCTTAACAAAATATGCCAAAATGTTGGTGCTAAACACAGCAAGAAAGAAATCAGGAAGTTCTAAAAAACTGTTAAGTTACTGTATGAGAGGAAGATGTACTGGGGGGAATAGGGAGGACTACTCTACTTGCAGGCAGCCCTGTGGAATATATGTTTCATCCATTTGACTGAGCAGAAGCTGTAGCACTGTATAATGCCCATGTCACCACCACAGCTAATTCAATTACACATTCAGCATGTACCAATGTTATATTTCTCTTATTCAGTAGTGTTTACCTTTGAATCTGCACTCTTGTTTTGCACTCAGCCTTCTGCTTCTTGTGCTGCCCAGCTGTCTCAGCTCTGTGCTATTCACCCTCATTCCCTGCCCCTGTCACTCCTGCTAACAGGCCTTATCATTTTCCTTAGGCCTATCATTCCTCCTTGCTTTTCGGTTCCTCTGCCCCTCCAACTGCAAAGCACATTCTTTTTCAAACATCTTATTCATGCAGTTGATCTTATCAATGAAAAGGCAGTGATGATGGATGATCATTTTTAATAAACTTTTGCCAAAAAGAATGAGCATAGCTGAAGGGAGAAAGTGTGCTGTCACACTGTGCAGTGGGAGGCATCAGTCCCATGAGCCTGTCCTGCTATTCAGGAAAGCGTCTCTAGGTGACAGTTATATTGGTATCACACTACATCGTTAAACAAGGCAATAATAAATATGTATTTTTCAATTCCCACTCATTAATAAAGTCAAAACCAGTCTAGAACTGACTGTTCCCAGGATCTTACTTCCTTCATCTATATTCTAGTCCAGTCCCTGAAGCTTTTCCCTTACCTCATCTGCATTTTTCCTCATTATTTTCTCCTTCCACAAATTCAATTAGTTTTGGCCACCAACTCAGAAATGCCACAGGCTATTGGAAAACAGTGTGGGGTTTTTTTTCTGTCATCCTATTAGCAAAGATTGCTGTCAGAAAGCGTGAAAAATAAAAAGAGAAATAAAATGAGGCAAAACAATGAGTGAAACTCCTACAATGCACCTGTGGTTTTAGAGAGCTGGATGTTTGTGAGTGGTTAGTCTGCTTTCCTCAGATCTGCCCTTTTGAGACATAGATATTCACTCCTGATAGGAGATGGTGAGAAGGAAGGAAGCAGAACCTTTACAGTTGTGCAGATGGCAAACATGAGAGAAGGCTCTATAATGGAAAAGAAAGGGTAAAGAAACGACACACCAGTCTTGTCTTGTGTCTTGCTGCACAACTACGGTTGAATGACTTTGCAAATTCTTGAGCAGTTTCCTGTGCAGTACTTCATTGTTTGCTTTCCTGCAAGCTGTGGTCTTGGCTCCCATGTTTGGCATACTTCCTCTGTAGGATGAGCCTGATTTCCAGACATATTTCCCCCACCACAGCCATTAGAGTGGACTATGAAATATTTACAGCAAAAAAAAATTATTCCCTTAGACTGTTCACAAATGTCAATGTACATGTCATAGCAAGGACTGATGCCCTGGGGAGAAGAGCAGGTAGCAGATACCTCCCAGTCCTACAGTAAGAGCTATACTGGACCAAACCCCAGCTTTTATGGCTCACATTTCACTGTTGTTGAGCAAGCTGTCCCCAGCACATGGTGAAACAAACAAACAAGACATCTCAAACTTCATCGTGGTCTCACTCCAAAAATTTATCTGGATCATCAGATTTCATTCTGGGGGGTCTGAAAATATCTACAAAGCCCTGGAAACATCAGAATCTCACCAGAAAATGCATAGAGAAATATTTTCTCATACTGTACGTTTCTCTGGCTTACAAATTCTAAAAAATTGTGGCTAACACAAGAGTTTTCCCACTGACATTATTTTTATGTAATTCACATTAATTTATTAACCTTGGCATCTGAAAATATAGCTTTGTATTACATATGGTCTGATTTTCATTTGGAACCATTTACAAAATTCATCACCTTTGATTTGGAAGGAAAAACAATCCTAGTTCTCTGGAGCATGGACTTGCCTCAATACATAGTGAAAGTCAGAAAGAGGTTCCCCAGGAAAATAGGTATGGATGTGACCTAAGTATGCCACTGTGTTAATGTCAGTTACCACCAGGAACTATCTGCACTCCAAGATCTTAACAAAACCTTGCTTTTCTCCTTCTTTGATGTAGTGATAGCAACAAATTCAAAACTGGTAAAAAAGAAAATTTCTTCTGCCAGCAGTCTTTGAAACCACTGTGGCAGGAGACCACACACAGGAATCCAGAGTGTTAAAAATAGGTTAGAAACTTATGTGAATAAGAAAATCAATATTTAAACCCATAATCATTTCATTTTTATAATGTGACAGCAAGAAAGAAGCAAATCTGAAATTATTTCTGGCAGTATGCAGTGTTAGCATTCTGGCATCATTTTCCATACACAGATCTACCAAAATAGAAACAACAACCATTAAAACAGTTTAAAAAAATAAACTTGCTTTCACTACAGATAATAACACTTCTCTCCACCCTGAAAAAACATCCTTTTATTTGTCAAGTCAAGAAAAAAGGTCATGACAGTTTTCATAAAATTTGGACAATTTTCAGACAATTTAACAATGACAAGCGACAGCTGAGAGCCATAAAGCTGGTGTAGGAGGGAGGGAAAGCTCTGCACTGAGGGATTCACGATTTCCTGTATTTGCATTTCAGTATTATTGCTATTTTATGTGTTTAGAAAAGAATTTATACCCATAGACATCAAGCCCTAAATTTATGCCTGTTTTCAGGCAGTTATACCTCTGTCTCTCCTGCCTGTCCTTCCAGTTCTGTCTAAATAACTCCAGTCTATCTGGGTTAATTTCTGAAAAAGCCCCAACTATATTTTTCTGATAATGAGGAGAAAGAACTTCGTGAAAAATACTACATTCACCCTGCCTTTCTCCACTTAGCTTCCTTTTCTGACTGTGCTGGTTTTGGCTGGGATGGAGTTAATTTTCTCCATAGTAGCTGGTATGGAGCTGTGGTTTGGATTTCTGCTGGAAACAATGTTGATAATTCAGGGATGTTTTCCTTATTGCTGAGCTGTGCTTACACAGAGTCAAGGCATTTTCTGTTCCACACCAGTGAGGAGGCTGGGGGTGCAAAAGGCCTTGGGAGGGGACACAGCCAGGACAGCTGAGCCCCACTGATCCGAGGGATATGCCAGGCCATATTGCTCAGCAATGAACTGGGGGGATGAAGAAGGAAGGGGTGGCACCAGAGCTGCCTCCTTGTGTGTAGTGTTTACAGGCAAAGAGAAGCTGGGCAGCAATGACCTGCAAGAACCAATTATTAGGAAGCCAACCATATTCTGAGGATGTGAACATATCTATCTCCCAGTGCAAAATCCAGCCTCTTCCCATGGAGCGTGTTGAGTAGCACAGGACAGAAGCACTGCCTGCCTCGCATACACTCCAAACATCTCTTCTGCCAGAATAGTTTTCAGGGCTGTAAGATGGTGGCTACACACTTCTTAGTTCTCTTATGGACTGTTGGAGTAGCTTCTCCCTGTAGCAGTGAGATTCCACCAACAATTTTTGGGTAGGGGAGGAGAAGACCTTCATCAAGGATGGTTAGACCCACTCCATCCCTGCACTAACAAAGCACAAGGGCAGGGTAAGTCAGGACAATGTTGGCAGGGGGGTTGTCCCACATTTTCAAACTGGTTGTGCAGATTAGTTGGCAGAAACCTCGGAGCACCTATTCTTTAAAAATGCATCTTTCCTCAGGATCTCAGATTAGACCACAAAGAATTAATAAATCTGCAGCACTAATATTCAACTTCCTATTTTCACTAGTAGCAGCTTTTGCAAGGATAATTTAATTCTTCTGTTTCATCTAGCACTGAGGCTTGTAAACTCCTTTGAGGATCCCTACCAGGAATTCATCAACATGAAGGATATATACTGGGAAGATCATAATCAAGTCAATCAAGGGGAGAAATTCAAAAGCTTTGCCACTAAAAGAATCAAACATAAAAGCCACCCTGGGGGGAAAGAGGTTTATGTACCATGCCTGGCCTATGTTAAGAAAATTAAAACTCGTTTCACAACATAAAAGAGCCAAAGTGTCAAGTCACTAAAACCAGTTTCCAGTACAGATGCCCTTTTCCAGACTGGTTTAAGAGGGAAATACAAATTTATAATACCCTTAAAGAAACACAACTGACAAAAGGATAACTAAGGGATATATACAAGGCAGATAGCACAGGACATAAATTAAACAAGGACAATTTAAATGCAATTTAGCAGCCATCCATGTTGCTATAACCAAGAATACTTCTGTTTATATACATGGCAAACTTCTTACTTTTTTTCAAAGGAAATGTTTGCAGAGCAGGTACTTCTAAGTATCTGTCTAACATAAGAGTTGAGGTTTGCTTTCCCAGAGTCTATTCAGATAAGGACAGCAGTGCAGGAGAAAGGTAATCCAGACTGCTGCTGGGGGATGTGTGGCAATGAATGGCAAATGGATTTGGGTTTGTTGCTTTTTGGTTCTGTTGGAATAGGTAATTCTCCTCTTCCCTACCCCTTGTTCAGCAGTTTTGTTTTGAAAGTCTGAATATTTAAGGTGACACGTTTTAAATACATTGTTCAGAGCAGGATGGAAAGAAATCAGTTTTCTGAAGAAGAATGTCAATGTTCTCCAGAAAAAGAGAACACGGTATAAACTGATTGTTACAGTGCACATGTCAAAAAACAAGGTATCACTTTTCCTTGCATGTAAAAAGGATCATCTACTTGTTCCTTTACAAAACCGTCATTCCCCTTTGAAACTGTTTTGTATAGAGGACATTTCAGTAGAAATGAAAAAGGAAATTTGACTGAACAGAAAAATGGGGCTTTTTAAACTTGCAGAAGTAAGGTGATATCTAATTTTATGTTAGTAGAGTTTTGGGAAATGCAGCAACATAACTGGATAAACATTTTGTTGCAAGAAGAGCCATAAAGAATTTGGTTGAGATTTTTCAAAGCTGCCTTAGGGGATGGATGTCTAATCCCCATTAAAATTAACAGAAGCTGACTACTCAAACCCAGTGAATGGCTTTGAAGAATCAGATCTGGGGGGGTACCATGTAGTATCAAAGAGTAGGGATGAGTTGTATTGTTAACTGTATCACATGGGAGTCACTTGTTTGTTCATCTGAATAAAAAGGAAGAGGTGGGAAGGAAGACAAAAACAACCAAAATAATAACAGTAATAATAACAGTAATAAGAGCAATAATAATAATAATAGAGATTGAACTAAATGCTCGGATTTTCCCAATGGGCTTTAATAACTTTAAACATTGTGGAAGGTTTTATAATGGTAACTGGAATTCTCTGACTGAATTCAGGACTCTGATCTTTTTTCATGTGATGATACAAAGTAGCAAATTATTAGTGGCTGGAACACACTTCCTTTTAAGTTTGCCAATTTCTCATTTTATTCTCTCAAGGTTAAAGACAAGCTATTAGATAGCAAGAAAGAAAAAAAAATAATTAAAATATGAATGTAATGATGAGAACTTCCAACTATCCAAATGACAGCCACATTAAGGTTGGATTTTTTTAATGAGTTATTACTCCTGAACACTTCAAAATAATTTCCACCAACTGGACTTAAAAAGTGTTTTTAATTTAAGACCTTAAATTATTACAAAGTTTATGAACTGCTGTTCTTACTAAGAATTAGTAATATCCATGGCAGAAGGGTTGGAACTAGATGATCTTTAAGGTCCCTTCTAACCCAAACCATTCTATGATTCTATAATAAAATCTAGAGGCAGCAACTTAAAAATTGATAAACTTCAATGCAGAAAAAAAATCACTAGAACTTACAGACATGAGACATATTTGAAGAAAAGGTTCATTTGATTTACTGAAATATTAAATAAGTACATGAATAAAAATATCAACAGTGCCATAAGACTGGAGCAACAGTTCGTATTTAGGAATTTGTCATCATTTATTTCAGTGGGATTCCCAAAAAATACACTGAATATGAGCAACACAATCTGTTTCCCCAGGACTATCCAAGATAAAAACTTCTTTCATGCCTATCTGAAACAGAGATACTTTCAACATCTTGATGACAAAGATCCTTGGTCCCGTTTTGCAGACCGGGAACCTGAGGCTCGGGGAGATAATGCAGTTTGCCCCAGGTCAGCAGCAGAGCCGGGAGCTGCCGCCTGCACATCCACGGGGAGGGACTAGAACAGACCCCGTGGTTCTGCAGGGCCGGGCACAGTCACCTCTCCCCGAATCCACCTGCAGCAGCCTTGGGCAGCACCGAGGATGACAGAAAACCACAGCACTGACACAGCCAGACCTCAGCCCCAGATTTAAAATTAACTGTAATTTAAAAATCATGTGCCCTCATTTCTTTTACAGGAACAAACCTCTTCCCTAGAAAGACTCCCAAAACAAAAGACAAAATGGCTTGTTTTGAGGTTATGTGCAGAATCTTTTTCTTTTAGTCTCTTTCAATATTTGGAGGTGGTGTTTGTTGCAATGCATAAAAATACACGTGAGTTGAAATGAGAGCTTTAATGGTATTAAGTTTCCTTTTCAATTAAACAGCTCCTGCCTTCTCAGGCAACCCACACTTGGTAGAAGCATTTCACTCAGCTTTTCTCCTGACTTCTGGTTTAAAGGTGTTTTTTCCACAGAGTAAAATGAGAATGGGTCCATACTTAGGTGTCAAACTGGGGCAAAAGTCACCACAAAAACATGAATAATGCTCAACATGACTAGAAGTAAATTAAGTCTAACTAAACAAGCTATGGCAAACAGAGTAAACTCACACTCTAAGGTGGATGTTCACACAGAAGGCAGCTATAAACTGAGTGTGGCCTGCAAATCAATCAGCCCCCTGCCTCTACCTAATGAGACCCTTTTCTTTATTGCATTTTTATAGACTTATAAAAGCAGCATAGGATGGATTATATGGGCTGTCTGTCTACCCTGTCCATCTGTGGCTCTGCTATTGGTGTTCACCCCCATAGACCAGGATAGTACTTGGCAGGGGTTGGAACTTAAGGGAATACAGAGGTGATTGAGAGGCTTTTAAAAAAATAACAAAACAACTGCAGACGTACAACTGCCTCCCCACTAAAACACTGATTTCAACAATACCAGTTTGTAACAAGGACTGTAAAATCAAAAGGAGTCAACAGGAAAACTTGTCCAGAAATGCAGCACAATGCTTCAATAGCCTTTGTGTGAGACGCGTGTGACTGTCAGTCCTAAGTCACATCAAAAACACAGACAATTTCTCAGAACTCTTAAATGGAACATAATTACTTAAAAAAACAGGTTATGTCTATTTGGGTAGAATTATTTCAAAGTTCTAGGATAATGACTTCATTTAACATGCATTACACAAAAAGACATTTTTGGAGCTATTCCCGTACAATCAAAGCTTTCCCGTTCACGTAACTCATTTTTGTGATTCTTTATTTTGTCAGTGTTGCTGTAAACAATGTGCTGCCCATGGCAGGGTGGGGAGAGAAGAGACTGTTTAAGGGAAAATAGTCATCCCTCCACAGAATTTTGTAGTTACATTTACCAGCTGCATAAGTGTTCTGATAAACTGCCAAAAAGGGTCACTATAAAGCAACACTCCTTTAAAGTTTTAATCCCTATTAAAAGAAATTATCTGGAATCCCTCCAGAAACATTTTTGGGGGGAGAAAGGGGCAAAAGCTTCCGCAGAAGATCAAATGTTGTTGATTATAAATTCATTACCAGCATAGCTGCTAACTTCAGTAAATTAACGAGGAACTTTTATTACATCCAATCAAGCTCTTGTTAAAGATAACAAGTTCTTTTCATTCCTTGTATTTGTATAACAGTCACTTTTCTGGAACTCATCAAAGCTTGTTGCGAATCCATGAGAAAGTAGTACTCTGTCTTTTAACTGCTTTTAAAAAAAATAATGAAACCTTATGATCACAGTGAAAATGCATTGATTATATTAAAATCTTCCAAAATAAAAGATTGGGAATTATAGAGAAATCAGCCTCAGTATCAGCAAAGAGACTGATATTCCACAGCAGAAGTGTCCTAAAATGATGAGTTTTTCACACTTGTTTTTTATTTTGTTGTCACAGAAGAAGCTTAGTTAAACAGTCTCTTTAAGAAATCTGATAGTGCAACAAAGATCCATTATGGTTTCACTTGAGAGCAGGCATTCACTCAAATATTAATTGCTAAAAAGCTATTTTACATAATCAGTTCAACCATATGATTATGTTAAGAATCCTTTCTTTATCAAACAAACAAAAGTAGGAGGGAAGAATGTTTTGCTTTGAAGCTTCTCACTAATAATACATTTTACAGCAAGTTAAGGATATTCTAAAAAGATAACTACTTCAAAAGCAAATATCTTGGTGACAGGCTGTTGTACTGAGATCCCTTTCTTACATGCCATGCTCTAAATACATATTTTTTCATGCATTTCATTTGTCTGCTGTCCAAGTTCACCAGTTATGAAAGAAACCTTTCTGGGAACTATTTAAGAAAGTTCCAATGCCCACTGAAATCAATGTCTAGTTTAATATGAGAAGTTTTCATATAAAACTTAAAATTATCCCTACAATAAAGTATCAAAAAATCATACACAATTGATGAGAGTCATCATTTTAAAAAAGACTAAAAAACCGCAAAACAGTTTTTCTCAGTCCCACCCTGCTAGAAGGACTAAAAGAAAATAAAGCCTAATGGATAATGGATTGTCTTTTTAGGTAAATAAACTAAAAATACTTCTAATATACAGTAATGTATTTTCCCATTTTTAAACATTTTTTCCTACAGCCAATCAGTAGCTTATTGCTTATCACTAATATTGCTTGAAGCCCTTTGTTCTAACAAGCTGTTTAAGTAGAAGTTTTTATTGAAAGTGTAGTTCTTTTGTTTATTTCTTTTCTGTGTCTGTTGGCCAAAATTAAATACTCATGCACAGAGAGGCTGAACATGAAGATGGCCATTTTTTCTCCTCCCAGTAGGACACAAGTTGTATCTGGGCAGCTTTCCATTGTCTGTTGTCCTGGCATAGAAGTGTTTGAAAATCCTCTGTAGCCGCACAGTCCAAAAGTCAAGAGGTGAAGCTGAGAGAGCAGCCACCTGCAGTCTTTTTATTTCTGCATAATATCAAATACATTCGACTTAAAATGTTCTTGGACAGCTCTAGCATCCTGTAATTCTCATGTAATGCAGCCCTCCTCCCTGAAGCAGTCTAAGGTTCATTGGCTCTGGTTAGATAAAAACAGTCATGTTAATAACTAACATTATGTAA
The DNA here is from genome assembly GCA_013390005.1 of Calyptomena viridis. Classification (NCBI taxonomy): domain Eukaryota; kingdom Metazoa; phylum Chordata; class Aves; order Passeriformes; family Eurylaimidae; genus Calyptomena; species Calyptomena viridis. The sequence continues at coordinate 196,337 of WEIV01000082.1, forward strand.
TGAGCTGATAGAAGGCCTACAGAGAAGCACTGTGGTACAAAGCATAAGCACTCATTTGCCACAGAAGAATCAGTGCCAAATTCTGCCACTGATTTTCTGCTGAGCCTCAAGCAAGTCACTTCATCTTTGTGACATCTCCTCTGTGCTGTGCAGACCAAGAAAGAAAGAGTTGTAGGGTACTGCTGCTGTTTTGGGGCTGGTTTGGCCCTTGCTCTTAGCCTGGGTATGGCAGCTGTCTCAGAATAATGAATAGAGCAGCTTTTTCTCCAGAGCCACACTGCTGGCTGTGTTACAGCACCTCGGGTTTGCCCTCCTCTCCTGGCTTGTTCCTCTGCAGAGTTTGTTGGTGTCATGCCTTTAGCAACAGGACGAGAGGACATGGCCTCAAGCTGTGCCCAGGAAGGTTCAGGTGGGACAACAGGAAGAATTTCTTCCTGTTGGGGTTGTTAAACATTAATACATAGAAGGGGTTGTTAAACATTGGAATGGACTGCCCAGGGAGGTGGTGGAGTCACCATCCCTGGAGGTGTTCAAGAAATGACTGGACATGGCACTTAGTGCTGTGATCTAGTTCACAAGTTGGTACTTCAGTCAAGGGTTGGACTCAATGACCTCAGGGGTCTTTTCCAAACTAAACAATTCTGTGATTCTGTAATTCCTGAGTAACTCAAGCTGCTTACTTGGACAATGGCAAATACTGGGGTAATTCACCTTGGTACCTGAGGAGAGAAAAGTTCTGGATATGGTGTGAGATTTAAGAGGTGAAAACAGGTGTCCCACATACACCCACGTGTCCCACATTTTTCACTGAACAGGAAAATCCTAGTTCAAGTGGAACTGAGCTATGTTGTCCTGGCATTTCTGGAAGATGCAGAACCAGGACACAAGATACTGCTCTGTCACCACAGCACTGGGTCTCCCCTGTAACTCAGAGGTTCCCTGCAGAACACAGCAAGGCAATCCCTGTGTATTCAGTAAGGGGGTCCTTCCTGCCCAAGGATGCACAGTCACAATGAGATCTAGGAAGGAGGAAAAAGAAAACAACAGATACCTAACTTAGGAAAAAAACAAAGGAGCTGAAATGAAGTTGTCCAGAAAAGATGAGGGCTTGATGACAGAAGAGGAATCACAGAGGAAGAAAACAAAGTGGACTCTGTTCACAAAAAACTCTCTTAAAGGATCATAACAATAAATTGGCCCTGTGTGCCAGACACTGCACAAATTAGGTATGATTCTTCTTTATCTGTGTTTAAACAAATCTGCTGTCATCTAAGTTTAGTGACATATGATCTGTAAGAAAGAAAATTCAGTCAGCTTTCCCTTTAGAAGCAGACTCTTGCTTTAGCAGCAGCCAAGGATTAGGATTAGGGTTCTAACAGGCATTCTCCTTGGCTTGGGGACTGTTCTGCTCTTCAAAACGAGCAAAATGTTAGCATGTAAAAATATATCTTGAGATTTTTCTCACAGCAGGCAGAAAGAAACACTAACAAACTCTCTGCAATTCCCCAAACAACATACAACATGAAGATTAGTTTTCTGTATTAAAAACTTAAAAATGTAACAGCCTATGAACAGAAAATATTAAATCGTAAGTTATATATAAGGTATAACAACACCCAGACAAATATTTCCTGCTTTGAACCACAGATTTATTGGCTGACTCAGGATATGTAAGTATTCTTCACCTTGTACAAGTCAGAGGCAACAATGTCTACCATTGATATTTATCACGTGTTCAAATGCTGATTGAAATTTGAACACTTAAAACTGGAAAAATTACCTTAATAGTTATATGATGTTTCCTTCTAGTACTAAGAGCAATTACACATCATTAAATATAACCTAAAGCTTCTATGTTTTTTTTCTCCTTTCTTTGTGTTTTTTGTTTCTGTACTTGTCTTCCATCCCATTAAATTCATTGGCCAAATTAGTCACTTATATGTTTTAAGAATAACTTCATAAGTAACTAAATGGAAAAAAAATAAGGTTGTTTCCAACTCCCTAAAACCCAATCTTACCCACCCACTCCAACATTTGCAGATGTGTCTCTTCACATTAATGAAGACACACAGAGTGTGTCTCTTCATTAACATCAATAATGTTAGATGTTAGTATCTACATACAATAATCTTTTGATCTACACTGGGACTATTTGTAAAGCCCAGTTCTACACTCATTGCTTAGGCAAAACTAACTCGTGAATCAAAGAGAGCTTAGCTCAATTAAAGGCTGAAGGAAGGAGCTCTTTGCTCTTGGCAGTAAAAGCACTGGAAGAGTCTCATAAAAAGCAGCAGTGTTATGGGGATATTTGACTTTGCATCCAGCAGCTGCAAGAAGGTGTCTCAGCTCTGTGAGTCAGCCCTGTTTCGCTCAAGCAACTGCTCGTGGCAATAGATGAACAGATTGGTTGTGGAGCCAACCGGGTTTAGTAGGAACTGGTTACATTCTGCTACAGTTTCAGTGCCTCTTACAATTTCAGAAGGCATATAATTAACCCATAATGAAATTGAGAGATATTGGTCTCAAGTATTCAAAAAGTAAGTCAAAGCCAAATACCCTTTTTAATTGACCTTAGGCTTTTTTAAACAGATTTTAAGTCTTTGAGGTTTGTGTTTCTGAGTTTTTCTCATAACAAGGGGCTTAAGAACTTCTTTTGTAAACTAAGATGCTTGTAAAATCAAATTATTCTAGAATTTGAGGCCTTAGGAAAAAAAATAAGATTCACAAAAAAAAATTAGCTATTTCTGAACGTCTTACAGATTCATAATTACTTTTCATGGCAGTTCAAGGGCAGAGACAAGAAAATCAGTTTTCTGAAATATAAAATTTCCTTTTATGATGCTTATCATTCAGTTCTGTTTATTTCATACTTCTGCAGGTTTCATTTTGTATTTACAAAAGCCCTGACCACAGGGCCAAGTTAAATTGGGGGGGGTTTTGCCCAGGATTTTTTCTCTTAATGGACAAGAGTGGGAAGGTGATTGTCGTGTTAGGTGGTTTAGAGACCAAGCTCCTTCCAAAGACATTCTTTTGAGAAATGTTGCTGCAACCATTGCAGACAAAAGAGATGCAAGAAAATTTGGTTTTCTATGACCAAAGAGTGGTGATTGCATTCATTCACTGAAAGCTGAGCAGACTGTATTTCATCAGTTGATGGTTATTCCCAGAACACACAATTAAAATGCAGCTGTTCATTAGGAAAATGATACAGTTTTCTTGCATTAGTAAGGGGCAAATAAAGGGGTCATTTTTGGTCTAAAGCCAGTCTGTGAACAGGATAGGAGATTTGAAATACAATTTGATAACCTGCAATAAAGAAGCAAGGTTTGAAACAAGAGCTACAATAAGCTTTTCAAAGTTGAAAACATGACTCGGAAAAAGTGTTCAAAATTACTTTCAACAGTGAAAAAAATCGATACTAGCAACACACTGAATTTAACTAATTAAGGTATCAGAAATTTCTAGGAAATATTCTCCCCCAAAATAAATATCAACCCCAAAAGATATGAAGTCTCATAAACAACTATTTATGCAATATTTAAAAATTCACAGAAGTAAGGAGCAGATTCTCACTTTCACACAGACATTTGTTATTGCTATATCAAGTCAGAAATCTTCCAAACTGCCAGTTTCATTCCTTGTTTAAGGTCAGTTTTATTTATTGCAATATGAAAATGACCTTTGTGCAAATATAGAGTGACTTTATGGTATGGGGGCTGATCTGGTTGTAATCTAAAGTAAGAAAAGGAAACCAATTGCTGCTAGGCTTTTTATTCATCTCCTTATTCAACACTGACTCACAGTCCTATAAGTGGACCTGGGGGAAAAGCAGTTCTGTGTTTGCAGTCTGATACTAGCAAACTCTCAAAGGAAATTTCACAAACCCTGGTCATGCAGGATTCCCTGTCCATGGACAGAAGTGGCTGTTCTCCTAAGATTTGTGGATTCATCCACAAGTAAGTCCTTTCCAGTTTGGTACCTTCACTGAGGTAGCAAGTGTGATTGTGCATTCTTCCTCAAAACTTGTTTTTGTTCTGTAATTCAAATATCCATCAGTAAAAATTGTTGGTTGGGAGTTGCACTGTACTCAGAAAAGGAACAGTAGTTTATCTATTGCAGTTTCACAAGGAATAATGGCTGGAAATGTAACATAGCTACTGAACAGAGCAAGACTCAAAAAATTAATACAATTGAAAGAGGTGTGGTTTAGTTGCCATGGTAACATGGTACACACTCTTGGCCATTAGGAGATAAGGCCTGCTTGTTCATTAATTAATTTTGTCTAAAGATTGCACCAATGAATTAAAGCCACATGATCACTCCAATTTGGTTTTCACTACACAGGCACCAACGGAGTAAAGGTGATTGTTACCTCTAAGGACATAATCTGCCTTTACTCCAGTAACTGCATCTAAGGTATGACTAAGAATTACTGTATAATTTTAATAAAAACCAATCCAAACTAACCCATCCATACATCTAAAAATTATGTGCACTGTCACTTTCAGTTCATTCTCTGTCAAATATCAATATGTAGAACAGCCATTTAATTTTTTATGATATTAAACCATGCTTATTCAGAATCATCTCCTCAGAGACCTAACTTGCCAAGGTCATCTTATGCGTATAAATTCCTGTGTCAGAGGTCATATTATGAATTATTAAAACTAAGCAAAAAAACTGCATTGGATTATTAGTTTTTCATTATTCATTTTCATATTTATCACCAGACCAGGAAGAATATATGAAAATATATGCTCTTCATCTCTGAAAACATGCTTATCCAACTCAGTTCCAAATCAAACCAGAAAACAGATAATGTCAATTGAATAAATAAAAAAATTATTAGCTAAAGTGAGGAAAACAGACTACTCATGAGCTGCAAGGCTGCCAGTTTTCATCCACAACAAGAATTTCTCATGGTCTTTTCTTTTGCCTTCAAAACCAAGCATTTTCTTGCCCAAATCTCAGCAGGCAGTTGAAAGGCTATTTATTTTCTCCTTTCCTCTGGATTTCTAATTAAAATTCACCCTGCTTGTTGATATTTAATATTCTAATAGCAACCACTGCAAAACCTGAAATATTCAGGACTGACCATACAAATGATAATTAAAAAGTACATGAGAATCCTCATGCTCCAGAATCTATAGTCCAGTTTTCTACGGACCATATCACCTCTATCAATCTCTTCTTAGAGAGAATAACCTAGAAACACAACCCTAAAGACCCTTAGTGAGCTAATCCCTCTTTTTACAAATTCTAACCCAGCAGACGCATCTCATCTTCTAAGCAGCAAGGCTGGTTAATGCTCAATTCCTACACATATTTGAAGAACTGGATACTTTTCTTGAATAAAAATAGTGGATTCCAGGCACAAGCACACAAACACACAAACTCATGCAAAGGCCATATCAGGGTGACTACTTGAGGTAAAAGAAAAGAGAAATATCCTCTGGTAAAGATATCTTTCTGCTAAAAAAACAGGAACATAATGCCACTTAAAAATTATTAACCTTTCTGCAAAAGGCTTTGGCTGTAGCCAAAGGCACTATTTCATCTCAATAAGTTGCAAAACTTGGCCAATGGCTTGCAGGGAACCCACTGACTACTAAGAGTTTATGTGATAGTATTTCTGTTAAACACTTCATGTAACATTTGCCATCAAGACGTACATGGGCAGCAGCTCCTCTGAAGCTGTGAGCAAGTGAGCTGCAGACAAGCCTCACTGCTTCTGTCTTTCTTTATGTTTTGTCAGGGTGGTGCCCTGGTTCCCATCTGACCTCCATCCACCATGGCATGGCAGGGAGGATCATGGTGGTGCAAATAAAAAACGTATCTAGTTAAGACATTTGAAAAAGGTCCATCTGAAAATTCACAGAGAAGCATACATCTGTCAGGCACACTGTTACTGTGTATTGATCCACAAACCTTACCTCAACCACCTGAGTCAAGAATAATTCTTACAGTATTGAGTGTGCAACCTGAAACTACAGGATATAAATAAAACCACAGGATAAGTTAATTATACCCACATTCTGCTATACATAGCAAGAGACAGCATTATAGAGAGAGATTTAGAACTTCTGCATTAAACTTTGATACTTAACATTCCAAATCTGAACAACTTTTTGTGGAACAGAACATACACAGGAAAGTTAAACTTCCATTTGGTAAAAAAATACCCCACTGGTTCCCCTTAAAACTGCCTTGAGGGGAAGCCATATAAGGAGAGGCTGAAGTCACTTGGTCGTTCAGCTGAAGAAGAGGAGACTGAGGGGAGATTTCTTTGCAGTTACAACTTCTTCATGAGGGGGAGAGGAGGGGCAGACACTGATCTCTCCTCTCTGGTGACCAGTGACAGGACCTGAGGGAATGGCCTGAAGTGGTGTCAGGGGAGGTTTAGGTTGGATCCCCCAGAGGATGGTTGGGCACTAGACAGGCTCCCCAGGGCAGTGGGCACAGCACCAAGGCTGACAGAGCTCAAGGACTGTTTGGATTATACTCTCAGGCACATGGTGGGACTCCTGGGGATGATCCTGTTCAGGGATAAGGGTTGGACTCAACGATCCTTGTGTGTCCCTTCCAACTCAGCATATTCTGTGATCCTGTGAATTTCCATGTAGTACATTTCTCAAGTGAGGGAAGAAGCCACCAGATCCAATATTCTAAAATTTGCAACATCTGAAGTGATGCTCTTAAAGTTATGTTTAGAAAGACTGTTCAATACCCTTTCTTATATTTTGTGATTGTCACAGTTCACACATTGCAATTAAATCCATTTGTAGGCATCAAAACAAAAATATCTGCCTTTAGAAACTGTCAGCCACCTGCATCACACATTGGCTTCAGTATATTTTGCAAGCAATCATTTCAAATAAAGACTTTCTTCAGGTGTACACAACTCCAGTCATCTACAGTGCCTTCTTCAGAGTGCACTTTAAAAGACAAATGTTGAAAAGGCATGTTCCTTCCTTCTTTGCAGTGAATGGATTCTTTGAGGAAATGGGAGTATTAACTGTGATACAGCTACCCTTTTTGTCAAATTCTTTCAGAAAGAGATCACTGCTTCTGGGACCCACAGGCCCATGTATTATTCACAGACCACACACTGGGAGGAGATGCATTGACCTCAGGTCTGTTACATCACCATTAGTGTTACTCCACCCAGGATTTGAATAGTTCATTTGGATGAAGCTTCAGAAGTTATCAAGAGCAGCCTGCATAATAAGCCATGAACTTGGGCTGATTCAGTTTTTAAACAGTGCTCAAGAAGTCAAAGAGGCCAAATTTTCCATAGTTTTTGCAGGGGTTTGGTGCGGTTTTTTTCTAAATTCTTATTACAGATTCCCTATTTTACTGCTTGGTCCCAAGGAAATTAGAGAAAGCTTTCATCAGTACTAATTTATCTTATCTGTCATTTAGAAGAATCATGCAAAAATCCCTTCTGGATGACATGGCCTCCTGAATTCTACAAGCTGGATGTGAGCAAAGAACAGAGTCTCCAGGGCCAGACCACAGGGTTCTCCTTTCATACAGCTGAAGCAACACAGAACAAGTGAGAAATTACTAAGGATTCCATCCCTTGACACAAGGGATCCTTTGGGTGGATGGATGACAGGGTAACCCACTTTACTCAACAAATGCATCTCCTTCCTGAGGCCTGTCAGGGGTTTTAAGCAACTAAATGGATTGGGAACAGACATAATAATGTAAAAAGTCTTTGGGCAGCAGAATAAAGGACTGCAGCCCAGCCCTGAATGTGTGCTAAATTAGACTGAAAGCCAGAATCTTATTAAGACTAAGGGAACAGAAAGAGACCTAGCTTCCACGTCCTTCCCTCTTTAGATGTACTGAGCATAAACCCAGCAAGAGAGAGAGCTGTGGTTTTGGTTTTTCATTTCTCAGTCCACTTATCCTTTCATGTGCCCATAGGACAAAGGGCAGAAGCAACAGAGAGGGTTAATGGCTTCCCTAGAGTTGACTGGTGTTAAAGCCAGGGCAGATGTGGGCTTTAATTAGAGAGCAGCTGCACATACATAAACCACAACAATCTTAATCCAGAGAGTGACAGTGTGAATACAGACCTCTTGCAAAAGTACATACCTTTAATCTGCATTTGTCTGTGGTTTTAGAAGAATTCTATCCAGGAGCTCACAGGAGATAGAAGGAAAAAGAACATATATGTCTAAAATTCAGAAAAGGGCATCAAGAATGTAAACAGAAAAGAATAAAAATAACCACATAGATCAAGTTCCTCAGCACCAAAACAGAGCAGTAAAGTTTTCCATTACCTTTCACAGAATAGAGCTTTCCCACTCTGAGCAAGGCTCCAGCTGTTCCCATGACTTTCCCCTGAGCATTGATTATGCTGGACATCCTATGAACCTCCCACAAACTGGTAATTATATCTAGAATTGAGCCCTTTAGGAATTCAGGTACCAAATTTGCTAGGAATACTGCAGAGGAGGAAATCATGAACATGTAATTTACTCTGTTAATTTCTACCATGGTCCACTGGGTAGAATGTGGAGGTTCCCTTGTCAGGAGGCAGGTCAGTGCAGAGAAAGCAGTGCTGCCAGACAAGCCAGGTGCTGCACACTCCTTTCCCATGTGCAGGCAGCAGCAAAACCATGTATCCTACTAAGGCCCAGCAAGTCCATGAAGTCTGAAGCCCACAGGCTTGTTCAGCCAATGGCAAGACTTGTGACCCCATAGGAGACCCCACTTGGGAGCAGTCAGTTTCTGAAGGACTGCATCCCATGGGAGTGACCAACACTGGTGCAGTGTGTGAAAAACTGCAAGCTGTGGGAAGGACCTGTGCTGGGAAAAGTTCTCACAAACAGTCAAAAAAAAAAAAAGCAGGGGGAAATCTTGTGTGTGATGTACACAATGTCTGGGCAAAACTGCCTTATTTCTAAATCCATATTGGAATCCATGACTTGAGTAACCCTGGCATACATACACAGACAACATGACCTTCAGTTGACAGATGAGAGCAGTCCAGAGTCTTGGATTCTGTTTAAAAGCCGCCAGTGATTCATTGCCAAAGGACAGCTCACTTCTGGCCTGGTTCAGTGGGGAAGCCACTCAGGCACTGAAGCTGGCTGAAAACATAGGTGCCAAAGCAACAACACATGATATGAAACAGAGGGGCAAGAGGGGAAATAACTAATAGCAACTCTAATATCAGCTTTTTTCACTTTTCAGCTGTAATAAAGTGCCTATGTATCCACATGTAGGCACTCTAAGGACAGGTCTGATTTTCAAAACAATTGAGTCTCTCACAGTTTCTGTGGAAACTGCTATATAAAAATCTAGTCTCTTACAAGGGACTAAAAATGCATTTGCACAGCTAAAGCTGGGCCACTGTTTTTAACAAGAAGATCTTAATATTTTGGCTAATATATCATAACAGTTGGAGATGGGACAATGCTGATCAGCAAACTGAAGTGGGATTACAACATAAAGCCAATATTCATTGTATATGCAAAAGCCAAGGTTGGTAACCTTTTATGTGGAGACTGTGCAGACTGAATATTAAAGGGGAAAAACTCCAGAGAAACCTGACAGATTTTCTCTGCTGCAGCCAGCTGAGGAGGGAGAAGCAGAAGAAAACAGATAGTCAAAGAAATAAAAAAGGGGGAAAGGAAAACAGGAGGTTAAACATTCCTTTGATAGAACTGATATTTTTTAATTTAACACAAATATTTGGGCCTGCTAGTTTGAGAATTCTGTCCCTTGTCTTCATAACTGATGCAAGTCAAAGTGCCAGAGTATGGGGATTATTGTCACAAAATGCTGTAATTTTAAGACCCACAAAGGATTCCCTGAAGGGTTTCACCCCCTCCCACCTTCCTTTAGAAACTGATAGGAAAAAAAAAAAACATTTACAAAGATTATTTACAGTGCTTGAAGTGATAGTTTTGGCAAAGGAACATCATGAGAGACTTTCCCCCTGCAATATTTACATTAAACCATAGAAGCATTGTGGATCTATCCTTCTATCAGAGCTTTTAAGGCAAACTCTATGCACAACTGTTAACAGAGGAAATAATAGAATCATAGAATGGTTTGGGTTGGAAAAAACCTTAAATCTAGTTCCAATCCCCCTGCCATGGATAGGGACACCTTCCACCAGGTTGCACAAGGCCCCATCCAACCTGGCTTTGAACATTTTTGGGCATGGGGCAACTACAACTTTTCTGGCCAACCTGTTCCAGTACTTCACCACCCTCACAGTAAAGAATTTCTTCCTAATATCTAATCTGAATCGGCGCTCTCTCACTTTGAAGCCATTCCCCCTTGCCCTGTCATCAAATGCCCTTGTAAATAGTGCCTCTCCATCTTTCTTGTGGGGTCCCTTCAGACACTGGAAGGCCACAATTAGGTTACCCCAAAGCCTTCTCTTCTCTAGGCTGAACAAACAATTCTCTCAGCCTTTCCTCATAGGAGAGGTGCTCCATCCCTCTAATCATCTTGGCAGCCCTCTTATGGACTTGCCCAAACAGGTCCATGTCCTTCCTGTGCTGGGGTCCTCACAGCTGAAGGCAGCACTGCAGGTGGGGGCTCAGCAGAGCAGAGCAGAGGGGCAGAATCACCACCTCGACCTGCTGCCCACACTGCTTTGGATGCAGCCCAGGACACAACTGCCTTCCTAGGCTGTGAGTGCACATGGCTGGGTCATGTCCAACCTCTCACCCTCCAGCACCCCCAAGTCTTTTTTGACAGATGTGTTCATACCCCAGCCTGGCTTGGTACTGTGGGTTGCCCCAACCCAGGTGCAGCACTTTGCACTTGGCCTTGTTGAACCTCATGAGATTCCCACAGGACACTTTTTGAGCTTGTCCAGGTCCCTCTGGATGGCATCTTGTCCTTCAGGTGTGTCCCTGCACCACATAGCTAAGTGTCATCTTCAAATCTGGAGTATATATTTCTTGGATTTAGAATTTCTGATAATTATTGCTACTGAGATTAACATTGAGCAGAAATCAACTGTCAGGCTGAGCAGAAACCAACCCTCCATAAAGGTAGATGATTCTGGAAGTACTGGTTACCCACACAGTCCTTAACTAGAATACTGATTATGATGTGCTTCCATTTCATTTGTAGATATGTACCATATTTCCTTCATTCCCCAAATTCCCCAGTGATGGCTGCTGGCATTTCTGTGCACAGTAGAGTAAATAATAAAGTATTTAGTATATGGCAGCTTCTCCAATTCAACCTAACTGCAGGAAATAGCCATTTTGTCTGTCAGTGTTTTGGGGACCAACTGCCAGCATAAAACACTCATAGACTTTAGAAGCTCAGAAGTTACTGGCATAGAGTGAATAATCTGTGAGTAAATTGCACTGGCTCAAAATGAAATCTTCCTACCCCAATCTTCAGCTATAAAATAACATGCTGCAGTCATTTCCTAACATCCACATTGTGCTGCAGCTACTTTTTCATGTATCATCTTTAGTACAAAGCACATTGAAGTGAGGAGTGGTAGGAAGGTCAGATTTGTTTTGGAAAAGTGCAAAAGCTCTTTCTGCAGCACAGTTATTAGGGGAGCTGTGAGAAGGCCCAGTGGCAATTATATATAGATAAACATCTGCATTCCTTACATACCACAATCATTTTTGCTTCAAGTAGAACTTCACACTTCCAGTGCTAAGCAGATTGTGTATATGCCAATTAGACACCCAAATTCTCTCTCCCCATTTGGCGTCGGGTATCCATTTGATAATTTGCTTTTGCATTATGAAGAGCCATGACTGACTCAGTGATCCTTTCTTTAGATTTGTCAAAGCTCTCTTGCATGCTGAGCAAACACTTAGTCCCCTTACAACACTGCATGAGCTGACTCTTTAGTCAAAAATATTCCACTACCTTAGAGTTGCACTGCAAAAATCCCCAACTATTTTATGCACTGCCTACTTAAAAAATAAATAAAGATTGAATTACATTCCTGAGCCCAGGATCCTCTTGCACTATACAAATGTAAGTATTTAATTTGGCTTTCCCTGTTTATGTTAGTTTGTTTTAGTTGCTCTGTGTCTTACTCAACCACAAGAATGCAGTATAATTGGACTTATTCAGTACTGTGTGTTTTTGGCTGCTTTTCGCTTCACAGTGAAAAAAAAGGTTTTAAAGCAGGTCTAAAAGTGTTTTTTGTTCCTTAGTTGTGAAACTAAAAACTAGACAAACAACCAAAAGAAATTTCATACTGAGAGCCTGCAAATAAAGGCATAGAGTTAAAAAATGAACTGTTTGTAGCATTGGTAAAAGGCAGAGGATTGCCAGCCTGTAGAGACTGAAGTCTGCTGCTTATCCCTGCAGAAACATGTTGGAGATTAGAACTGTGCAGAACTTGCTCCAGAACCCTCCTGCCAGTGTATGTTGGTCTATGGCACGTACAGGGGAGAAGAGGAAGAAACTACACAACTGTGATGGGGTGGCCTTCCCTGGGAAAGTTCCATCTAACCCACAAGATCTCAGAAGTACCAAAATCCTGTTTCAGCTCCCACTGTATGAAATGGAAAGACTGCTGCTGGCTGTAGAAGGAGCTGCTGCAGGTCACAGGAGGTTGCCTCTGCACTGCAGGACTGACAATCCCTGGCATACAATCAAGTAATGATTTGGGTTGGAAAAGACCTCCAAGATAATTGAGTTCAACCTTTGATCACCACAATGCCAACTAAACCATAGCACTAAGTGTCACATCCAGTCATTTCTTGAACACCTTCAGGGATGGTGACTCCACCACATCCCTGGGCAGCCTGTTCCAATGTTTAACAACACTTTCTATGAAGAAATTCCTCCTGATGTTCAACCTGAACCTCCCTGGGCACAGCTTGAGGACACATCCTCTTATACCGTTGCTGCCCGAGAGAAGAGGCTGATCCCCACCTTGCTACAACCTCCTTTCTTGGATCCTCACAGATCTTGAAGGGCACCAGTAGAACTTGAAAATGTAGGGACAGCATATGGGAAAATACGGAAGAAACTTTGTGACTGATGTTACTTTTGGTATCTTCACTTAGATCCACATTAATTTACAAGTACATAAAGCTTCCCTAAAAAGATATTCAGGATTCTCCTCTGAAATGCAGCTTTTCTGACAAGATAAACTCAGCCTAAGCAATCACTCACATCCACCTCCACGCTGAACACGCCAACAGCTTTTCAGTGCAAAGTGCACGGTCAGGGTCGGGGCTGGAATGTGAAGTCCAGCCTTTCCCAGACAGAGGGAGTGTGCCTGGAGCAAGTTTAGCTGAGGGAAGCTTAGGGCAGCTCTGTACATGTTTTTGCCTATTTCTGTGAAATGTGTTAAATGAACAACAACCAAACCAAAATAAATCTCCACAGGAGGTTGAAAGTAGCAGCACCCAGAGCAACTATAATCAAGTATTGAGAAGTAGTTCCCAATTAGTTTTTAAACATCCCACCCACACAAAAAAAACATTTGCCATGTTTTAAAAGACTGATTTTCTTATGCTGACCTCTACATCACAAAAAGCTCTATCTAGCCATTAAAAACTCAATAATCTTACTGAAATTGCTGGAATTTCAGATCTTTACATTTTATGATATTTTATAAATGAAAATTGGATTGTACAAGTATTTGAAATTAAAATTAATTCCAAGTATTGTTCTAGTGCTTGGTTGTTTATGAGCGCTATGCAGAAAACTGATTCTATACTCAGTTTTAAAACGCATGTACAGCAAGCACTGCTTTAGCAAAATAAGGAATAGCAAAAGAGGAGCAACATAAAGCAGAGGCACACCCTTCTGAGACAGAATGCAAAGCAACACCCATGAGTAATAAATAAATAATTAGTCATAAATTTTATACCTTACTGTTTTCTGTTTCAGGGGCCAATGCATAAGTATTTTGCTGATGCCATCTACTGGGGAAGTAGGAAATCATGTAGTAAAGAAAAAACTTAGGGAAGAGTTCCTAAAACCTAATTTCTTTACTTGTGCTAGATGTTGCAACAAAAAAAGTGGCCAAGGCAACTGTCTCTTAAGCATTTGTGATAAGTCAAAAAGAAACGGAGGAAATGTAGACATATTAACGATAACATCACTGAGACAGCAGCCACAGTAGAAATAGGGATTTTTAATTAAACATTGATCATATAGCTCAGAAATCACCAATATCCTCGATATCCTACGTATTTAAACACAGAGAGATTACATGCTCACAGATCTTAAAGTCTCATTGTTTATACCATGCTGCCCTCTAGCAGCCGATAAACAGTGCACAGCTTTCATGAAGGGTTTTCTCAGAACACGTTGTTTTTCCCTTCCAAAAATGTTTGTTGTTTGCCTCAACTGTTCTTTAAACTGCATTTTAAATTTCTTATTTTGTAAATTTGCTTCAATAGTTAAATAGAAACAGCAAAATTGGCTGCTCATTTGCAATGGTGAAAGTGAAATGTATTTGGAGACAGCCACTGCTTTGTATACTTGACCTACCTTTGCTCCATTAGACCACCTGATTCCCCAATGAATTTAAAGGAATCTGGCTCCAGCCCTTTGCTTACTTAGTGCAAACTGCACTCTAAGGAAAATAGTCTGGTGCCACTGGACTCCATCAGTGGCTCTTTAGGCCTCTGAAAACAGAGGAGGGATGTCATGGTTTTTCTAGCACTGTTTGTACAGGGCACCTTCCAGTTCAAGGCTGGAACTATAAACCCCAACCATACTAGATCCACTCATGGGGGCTGACACATCCTAATCCATTTTGCCCCTCCCACACCTTTCCCCTCAGAATTTGTGATCAGTCTCTGCTTCTAACTCAATCCACCTGGGAACTGAGATGCCAATAAAATACATAGTCATTGAAATTAAAAAAAAAAAATTAAGGGCAGTTATAAAACAAATAGTTATAATTGCATTGCTTATTTGGCCTGACAAAACATGAAAATTCCTAAGGCCTGTGTTGGTATTCAGGCCTGGGTACATTCACCTCTAAGGCACCTTGAACAGCACCAGTGAAGTGAATAAGAGCTAAAGACAGATCTACAGACTTTTCCAAGTGTCTGACCTAAACTCTCTGAGTTGAAAGCCACTGCAAAAGGTCTTAATTTATAAAACCTTGTTCAAATTAAAACTAACCCAAACAGGCTCCAGTCCTAAAGTGGAGGGAAACATAATTAAATATTCTGATTAAATTACTTCCATGATTAAAAACAACAAATAAACACAAGTTTCCTGTTTAAACAAAAAAAGACATCTCAAGGAAAGCACCAGAAATGCTGACAACACAGTAACTGTGAGCTGGGTGACCTGGCAGCCACTGGGCCAAGGGAGGCTCTTCAGATACTTGCAAGACCAAACTGTTCTTTGAAATGATGCACAGTTGGAAAGTTACAGCAAAGTAAAGTTGGGCATCAATAGAAACAATTCAAAAGGCAAAGAAATTTGCATTTTACAGAGTATACTCCCTAAGGACCTAGCAAAAGGTCACTGCTGTCATATGAATTGAGTGGAGGAAACACTGAGAGGAAGACATCAGTAAGATGCATTTTACTCCCTGCTTCCATCCCCACCATTCCCCCAAGCTTCATTAGGCTGCCACAGCCATAGTACCATAGGCTGGGCAGCTCCAGATGGCCATACTGCCCTACATGTCCTTCCCCTCCTTTCCCTCTTTCTTTTCATTGTCTTTTGTAGACAGCCCAAGTGGGGGGGTACGACTGCCAGGAATAGCACTTTGCACTAGAATATCTCAGCTGTGTATTTGAGGAGGTTTTTGTATTGTCCAAATAGGACAGCAAAGTCCAAATATCAAACATTAAATAAACACATGAGAGGTGAAGGCATGGTAATGTATCTGCCTTAGGGACATCAGTGTACTGAAATTTCATTTTACAGTAAATTCCTACTTTGCATCTACTGGAAACTTCATATTAAACTCAAAGCATTTCCATTAACCTTTTCCCCATAAATTTAAATCTTGGGAGGGGTTTCTACTGAAAAGCATGCTGCAGTAGTGGAAAAATTCCAGTAGTGTTACATGGAACAAATTAGTAGATTAAAACTTCCAGCTCTATTTGTCAAAAAAAATATTCTTTTCTATTAATTGTAACACAGGAATCCTGTACCACAGTCTTTGTGGCTGATTATGTGGAAATGCTTTTAAATATTACTTTTGAGTTTCTTTTTTTAACTAACCAGTGGGACATTCTTAAAATACTAGCAAGTTATTTCCCTTGTTTAATATAAATAACAACACTTTTTGAAATGTTCAGCTTCTAGTCCACACCCAGTTTGCTAAAAGGTCAGAATTAGATCCACTGGGATTTATACTGGACAATTTTTCAGTATGTTATAACCAATAATTGTGAAATAGCACAGTTAAATCTTAAGTGGGATTCTACAGGCCTCAGGCAAAATTCTTACTGTAGTCATGAGAAATTTTTCTTGAGAAAAGACCAAGGGATTAAACTGTTGAAGGAAAAGAATAATTTTATGAAGCCCTGCTGGCCAGTTGCCACATCAGATAAACGAGTGTTGGAAATGGCAGGCTATTTGGACAGGAATGGAAAAACTATCTTACCCAATTAGACCTGATTTAGCTACTGCAAAATCTCTTCTCTGGAAATCAAAAGTTCGCATATGTAGGGGGGAGACCAGAAAACCCTAGCACCGAAAAAAACTTAGGAAAATTACACTGAATTAAAAGAATGGTTAAATATAGCCCTAACTGTCCTAAATAAAGTCCTATTGCAAGGTACACTTATTTTCAGATACATGCTTGAGTGCTTTCCTGGTTCAAGATATTTATGAACACAATGTCTTCTATTAGCAGTACTTTCTAGACTGAGAAATACAAAACTTCGAGAGTATCTGTAACTACCAAAGATGTTTGACATCTTCACTCATTGGAAAAACACCACAAGCTGATGCAAATACCACTTCCATAGAGAAATTAGATACAGAGCAAAAGGCTTCAAGGGACAGAAAAAGTATCAAGGAGTCTCTGAGGAGAAGGAAATTTTGGAATGATGGCACGCCCCACAAAACCTTAATTTCAAACACTGTATTTTTTTCCTCTTTGTTTGTCATGTTGGTTTTTTTTTCCTTTTCTTTTCTTCTTCTGTATTATAAAATTGCTACCCTACCTCAAAGGCCCACTGTCATACTGTTTTGCTATGCATACTTTGCCTGGATATTTAGATAGTCTGACTGGAGGCAGCAGGGATATGAAAAGTATGTTTAAAGAAGAGGGACCTCTAAGCCATTTTAGAACAGAATCCCTGCATGGACACAGCAATGATGGTGAGAGAAGGCAAAGGCAATGCAGCAGCTGCAATAGCCAATTTTCCCCACAGCCAACATATCAAACAGAATGACACTCATGGGCTTCAGGCTGCAGCTGACTTTTAATGGAACCTTTCATGATTTGTACAATTCAGAGAAAAAAGAAGTTCAACAATAAAGCCCCAACTCTTTTTGCAGAAGTCCATCCATTTAGAAACTGGGTAATCACAACTCTGAGATAAAGTATCTTTCCTTTTCACCACTGTGAAACTCATCTCAAGAAAGGATGTACCAATTATCTAACTCAACTTCTCTATGCATTTGAAATGTATAAGTTTAGAAAGAATGACTTGGATTTACAGATGTGCAATGGATTAGAACCAGGACCATCCTGCTCCCTTTTTTTCCTAACATTTGGGATAAAACTATTGGTCATGGAGTTGTTAGTATTCAGGAGTCAGTTGCTTTGGAGTCCTCTAGTTCATACTATTGTATACATAAAACTGACCAAATACAGTAAGGCTAAATGGAACATTTCATATCATGGGAGTAAGTGTGGATTTGATGGTTGTTAACAGCAATTTCTTACTATATTCTCTTAATTTTCTAAGACAAATCTGCAATGCTTGCATCAAGCAAATGCAGAATGTATCAAATTAATACCTTAGGGCAAGGAATGCAAAGTGAGTTTCATTATAAACTCAAGGAAACAAACTATATCCTTGACATACTGTGCTCACAGACATTGCTGAGGCCACTGATAATTCTTTATGTCTCATGTGAGAATCTCCAGAGGAAATCTCTGGAACTAGTCATTAATCAAACAAAGCATAGCACAGAGTTAGAATTTTTGAAATGGTGCCAAAAGCATTTGTGGAAATTTGCAATGACAATTGATGAGAAACTCAGTGCCTAGAGGAAGAAAAGTTTGTGGCTTTCCTCTGATTTTGTTTTGGTTATTTTCTTTTTCACTGATTGCTAAGAATTTTCATGAGGAAGATCTTCCAGCAGTCCTTTGTAGACAAGAAAATCAATTTTACGGTTTCTATTATACTGGCACCTTTCCTGTAGTTATACAGAATGAGACTTATCCATTCCAACAATAGGTTTCCAACTAAAGAAGAAAACCAAAATATAGGGCAACAGAACAAGTCTGGAATAGCGTAGAGTGAGATGAGCCTCAATCAGAATTCACTTGGCAAGAGAAATGGGTATTAAAAGTGGGTTTTAAATACAAAGGGGAATGTCACAAACAGTAAGGCAGAAAGGCAAAAGATAGAAGAGAAATAATGAGTGAAGAGATTCAGGTAGGTAACAGCAACTCACTATGTCTAATTAGCTTTAGCTGAAATGGAAGAAATATATTCTAGCAAACCCTTGTGAATCAGTTGTCAGATACAGGAAGGGACTTTACTTTTCAGATTCTTGTCATAAAATTATTTTGCACATTTTCACACATTGCCTGGAGAAACGGGGCTACTTACAGATTGCTGTATGAAACATTTGCAGTAATCAAAGCCATTAACCTTGATTTGCCCTGTCTTACCAAACCTGGACCCTTACTGTTCAAACAATTCAGATAGACAGAGTCTTCAAGGCACTAACATTCCTTATTATATTCCCTGGTCTTTTTTTTTTAACTCCAAGTTACTTTAGGTAAGTTCTTCCTTGAAGTTTTTGTACTTCAGTGTCAGGTACAGTGCTTTTTCTCCACCCACTGATTTTACCAGGGCTAATATTTCAAATCATGGTTACAGCTTTGGATAATGCAAAGTGTAATTTTTGTACCAACTCTGTCATTGTCATAAAAAGATAATTGTCAGTCCCCTAGAAATCTTCCTACTTCAGTCGTTTACAAGTACCAGACATAATTTTGAAGTTCATGCTCCAAAGAGCTTCCTGAACAGAGACTACCTCATAAGAAAAACAATTGGTGACATCCTGCCCAGTGAAGTGTGTAAAACATTCACCTGCATTTTCCAGTTTCTTTTGCTCAACAAGTTCCTGTAATGGAGTTCTCATTTACACCCACACCAGTCTGGTGATTCAATTCCACTGGTAGAAATAGGACTTTGTTTCTCTAAATCAACCAACACCTACACGCAAGACTCTCACACATTATGGGATGCTCAAACCCAAACCCTGATGTGCAGACAGACACAACAGCAGATGATTTATAGATCACAGCAGACTCACAGCAGGCTCACAGAGAAGCCAGTCCCAGAAGGACAGCACCAGTTTCACGTACTTCACTTCTTTATAGGGAAATCAAAGACAAAAGACAGTATTTACCTTACACTGGGTGCTCAGGCAAAACTCAAGCCATATGATATTAAAGAAATTACTCAGTTGAAGAAAAAGAGAACAAGAGCATTCTAATATTTAACTCTCCCAAGCAAGTTAGATAATTTAGAGGTATCAGGATGTAAAGCATCCTTAGCAGAAGATGTACTTTCTCCATGTATCTGACAGGCACCATAAGCATTAGTGTTTTACTATAAGAATGATGAATATATGCTAATGCCTTTGTTTCCATGCCAAACCATCCATCTGTTCTCTGCTCAGAATTCTGTCACGCTCTTTTCTTTTCACTTTTGCCCTATACTATATTTAAGTTAAAAATACAAAAATATACATTATCACATATATGTAATTTATGATCTAGACTCTCAGTACTAATGAAATTCAAGAATGAGAGAATAGAACAAAGAGAGAATGGTTCTGAATACTAAGTTTTCAATTGTTCGAGATGTAGCACTGCTTTATTGCATTGGATTAGCAACCTCTTCATAACAAGGAGAGACAAAAAGTGTTTGAATTAATTACCTCATTTGTTGGGGGGGAATCTCATTTTTTAATGCACAGTTCATCTGCTAACACACAGACACTAATGATAGTCTTATGCTGATAAATCACTAGCAGTGCACCATACCTGATGAATTACCCACTAGTTGTCATTACTACTGGCTTTAGGTTTTATTAACTTATGAAAAAGATGCTTACAAAGTCTTCTGTATTATCACTTGCTGCCTCAAAGACAGGAACAGAGGTTGCATTAGGAGTTTTTAGGAGATTAGTAATCAGACTTCCTGAGCTCACCATGAAATTTATGAGATATATTTATATACCAACACTAGATATTTGTAAGAGCTTCCTGTCTGTTGTCTGAGAGTGAATGCTGCAACATCAGTCATAATTACTCAGTCCATAATTTCGAATATTTTACATTTCCTTTTGGTCAGCCTACTTCAGGGGTTGTCTGCTCTTCCAGCTCCTAGAGAAACATTTATGATCAGAACAATTAGAAGTGTAGATAGACCAAAAGACCTGATAACGGGCCTTTTCCTCCAAAACACCTACAAAAGGGAGGTTCATAATTGGGTATTCTCAGCTGCCCTTGTATTTGTGCAATTTAAATGGCTATTTATTTTCATAGGACAAATGCTTAACCTCTTAGCCCCGCAGAATGTCACCATGAATGTGAAACCACAGCTACCAATATATATTAAATACATTCACATACTCACAGCGTCTTCAAGATAAAATGCTCAGACACTCTTAAAAAGTACAGCTTCATCAAGTCAAGTGGACAGTCCTATCAGAATGGTTGAAGCACATTAGATATTTTGTTCTCCCTGTGATGCCATTATTCTTTGGCACATTTTGAAAACTGATGTTAAACCCAAAGCACATTCTGAAGTAATGGCTATATTCAGCTCTTTTCTCAGATGTACAGTTGCTTTCCAAAGCAGCAGCTTCGCATAATCCAGTCCCATGTGGCTTGAATCTAAACCAGTTACAGCACTGAAGACTTTTCCCCTCTGCATCAGTACAAAGAAAACTGGGGAGTAGCTCCTACTCCATGCTCTGGTAGCTTTAATACTGGCCTAAGTAAGTTACTGAGGATTACTTTTGGCACTCCTTGGGAAACTTAACTGATGTCAAGCCAATGCACCCAGCTTTGTGCCAACTGCTTCTTGTTCTTTTCTAAATCAGGGAAGTAACAGAGCGCTGGGGAGCAAGACGAGAACTGGGGCTAAAGTACACTGTGCTCCAGTGTAAGCACAAAGGATCCACAGGGAACACTCACAGACCAGAACAGCCTGGAGTAGTCCTTAAGCTACTATAATTTGTTCTGGGCACAATATAGAAATATCAGTGTCTCCTCCAAGGCTGTGCCAAGCACTCTGGCAATTCTTAATATTTTGTCCTTAAGTCGGTGTTTGCAGAAAAGTTCTGAAAATGTTGAGTTTTCCTCCCTCCCTCCCTTTCTTCTTTCCTTCCTGAAAACTTTACCAGAAATCCACTTCATTCTGTGGGACCACAAATAGCTTACAGGTGGTATTTAGCATATACCCTACACAAGACTGAGGTTTCCAGAAGTTAGAACTCTACAAAGGATCAGCTTGTCTGACTACTCTGAAATTTAGAAAATAGGGCACTGCTATGCAATATTGTTCACTCTATCACAGATATTTCATCTGAAACAAGTTTTTTAAAATCATATTTCCTCTTCCATCTACTATTGCAGAACTTTCTTCCACACTGAACTCTTAAGGGTTAACTGGAATTGGGTGGAGGAGGGGGAAATCAGAGGTCAGCTTATGTTCTGATACCAGTGAACTCACAAGTTACTCCTTAAGCATGTGGTTTCATCCTAGGTTCTTCCTGCCAGCAATTTCTCACTTTAATCATACACCCACAGCAACCCAGATCTTTAAATTCAGCAATTCTTTCTCAGGTTTCAGCAAGTCATTGGCAGCCTGAGCTATTTTTGGGATATTTTCTCTACTGCAGATGCAGCTCAGGAAAACGCAGGGAGCATGCTAAAGACCTGCAGCTATTTGCCTTGTACAATTTGCTCATTTCTCTTTATTTCTCTGTTTTCCTGCACTCATCACTTAAAGGACAATCTTTCTTGCAAACAAAATCCCCGGAGCCTGATTAGAGGGACTGAAGGCTCCCAGACACGGATTGCCTGCCAGCCACAGCACGGTAAGGACATGGACACTTTTGGCTAGCCTTGCATTGCAGCTTTTTAAGCTTTGCTGAACGTTTATTTGTGTCCATCGCTTCCAAATCAACACTGCTGGCATGGCAGGCAGTCTCCAGCTCCTGGTCTCCATTTTCATTCTCTAAAATCCTCAGCACTTGTAAGTAACACATTTATACTCACCGTCTCTTTGTGTGTTCTAGAAATCAATGACTGACACTAATTTTGATCAGTTCCAGGGGTTTGGTTTTTTCCTTTATATTCCAGCATCTTTTGGACGTTTATAATTTGCAAACCTGATGGAAACTGTGGATATTTTCATTGCCTGATCTTCCCTATTAAAGGTATATTTTTAGTCTTATTATTTAGCTCAGCAAATTATTCAAATCAGGGAGTGGTTTTATGTATGGTAGTTGGAAACATTATAAAAAAGCCCTGCTCCTGCTGATTTACAGTTAAATACATTGCTTTCCTGCCTTGTGTACTGGCTCTGCTCGAATACCTTTAGGCTGCCACAGAGCAGTACACAAACACTACAAAGGCATTGACAGCATAAAACCAATGCAGCAGACTGAGCTGTAATTAAAATGACTAGGTTTTATATGTTCATGGAAATGCATCAAGTAACCTCTGCAAGAGTGCTGAAATTCCAGTTTTATAGGACATACTATTTTATTGACATACATGTTAAAATAGTTTAACATCCTTAGGGACATTTTACTTATACATACTGCTGCAGGAAGATGAGCACAGTTCATGTCTAATCATTGTACAAACCAAATTTTGGTAATCTCTGGTGAAAGAAAGTGGAAAAGGGATTCTTTTACTTCAGGCTTCTTAGAAAAACTGGAATTGCTTTATCCTTTCATGTTCACTAATAAAATGATTGCAGGGAATTCACCTGAGGACTTAATGTACATCGTCCAAATATTTGACTGCTACTTAGTGTTTGTTGTCTGTTGTCTTTTTAGGAGAGCTTTTAGAAAGCCTGACTTTGCACTACAGGTAGGGAGGCCTTCAGACAGAGTAAGCAATCAAAGCTACCTGTGTCTGCTGCCCTGACAGACAAGAGCAGAGTAAGCAATTGTAGTCCCATACTATCTCCTATCACAATGCTTAGACATTACAGTCTGCAGCATAAACAAAAGTTAGCACAGCCATTGAAATAGTAGTTTATGAGCTTATTTTGTTGAGTTTCTAGTTTGCAAATGTTTCTTGAGTGATGTATAAAATGATTGGAGGGATGGAAGAATTGCTACATGTGCATATGAGTGAAATGAAGGTTTTTAAGGCTTAATTTTCAGTATGGGAAAAGTTCTGCCATTGATACACAAAGATTAAGAAAAAAAAAAGCCATGCAGGATGTAATGACTTAACAACTCAGAGCACTAGAAGCAAAAAGTGAGAACTTCAACTGGTATCAGTAGATTTAGGACCACGCTCTGAAAGTGGTATTTTTGCTTCTGAAAGCCTCTTAACAATTTTGAGGCAATTTCTATGACACTATTAACCTTGCTTCTGAGCATAAGGCTGATACCTGAGTCTGGCTCTCTCCTCCAACTGGTGAATCTCTGCCTCAGTTTCACTGAAGTCACTGATACTAAATTAGCTGAATAGGAAATAGGAATCAATCCTTTAATCTGTGGTTCTATATTATACTCAATCCCAAATGTTAGCACTCAGCTTGTTTGAAATCTTGACACTTGACACAGGAAGAAAGATGGATATGTTTTATTAAAAGTTAGCAAAGCATTTGATTGTTTGCTGTTAACAGAGGAACTGATGTGTCATTAGTTACAAGGCATGCATGTAAAGCTATATCTCTATTTCTCTCTCAAAAAAAAAAGTTACTCTCAGCACAAACAAAAGTCAGTTGAAGGAAGTTTTACCGACAGGATGGATCTGTGTAGAATTGAGTGTTTGGGGAATACAGTGAGATAAACCCAATACACTGATTACCCCTGTACTGATAACCATTCAAGTGATGCTTGCTTGGATTCATTTTAAGTAATGTCATACTAAATTGTGCCATCGACAAAAATTATTGCTAGAAAGACAATGTTTGTTGTTTCACAGGATGTGCAGAAAGGAAATAATCCAAATGATGAAAAAGCTGATGCCATCCAAGGATATCTAAGGATATATTAAATGTTTATTTTTAAAACAAACTGTTGCATGCAGGAACCCTTTGGGAATTGAAACCCCCCTCTTTGTTAGAGAAGGAATATAGACCATGATGATTACCAACCCTCCAGACCCTTCCAACTGTGTGTGTGTGCATATACATTAAATCAGCTGCACACAAAATACTGAAGATTAACTGACTCTATAAATGTGCTAATTTATAATTCAGCAGCAGCTATGATGCCAGGCACTCCATAACTCACACTTGATGATCCTTGCCCAGAAACAAGTATATATAAGGGGCTAATGGATATCAATACCAGCAATGGCTAAAGTGGAACTTGTGCTGACATACAGTAGAACTTGTTCTGGAGTCAGAACATGAGTCAAAAGCACAATCATTCCTCAGAATATCACAGAAGTGGGTCCCTCTGCTTTTAATTACATGCTCAGAGACACTAAAATTGCAATAAGATATTGTATATGAGCACAGCCGTGGTAACTGGCCAGTAACATTCTCTTCAGCTTACTTTTTTTACATTTACCCTTTTCAATTTTAGCTTAAAAATCAGTTTAAAGAAGGTTAATTGGTCCTGCACTACTCTGCAAATGGTTAGACTAAAAGTACCTATAGTCTCAATGGCCCCATTGACATGCAGTGACTGCAACAACCTGATCAGATGCCTGAGCCCTTCATTAAAATTGAAGAGACAGTTTTATTTTTCCTGGCTGTCACTTTGCACCACACTAATTCTATTAAATCCACTTGAGGGACTGTGTTGAAAGAGGAATCATCAACAAAAAGTGAATAATACAAGAATTCTTCAAGGACTGGATCTGAATTTTAATAGTTGTACAGGGCAGGGTTCTGCAAATAAAAAGCTGACCGATTTTGCCGAGTGCTCGAGTATGTTGGGAGGCAGCATCAGTGTAGAGGAGGAGTATCACAGAGTAGCAGAAATGAGAGGAAATGTGGTAGGAGTTTCAGGCTCATGGGAGGCAGGAATAAGCAAATGAGGGAGCAGCCCAGGTGACAAGCTGCAGGCTTGTGTGTGAGGAGGGAGACGCTTGGCTACTCTCAGTAGCTGCTGAGCCCCGGCAGCACCAGCACTCCCCAGCCTCCTCCCAGATGGCAGCAGAGGGATGAAAATGCCCTGCAGCCTCTTGGATCCTCCCATCTCCATTGCTCCTCACATCATGCCACAGACTATTTCTGGTTCTCACTTCACCCTCAACCTCAGCCTCTGATAAGCACCAGGATGTAGTAAGGGCTACTTGGGAAGGATGAGAGAGGGGCTACAAGGTGAGAGTAACAGACCAATGGAGATGTAACAGGACATCCTGGAGGAGTGTGCAAAGAAACAGACAGACAGACAAAGGGCAGCTGCTTCCACCCAGCACTTCTCAGTGTGATACAGCTGAGAAAAAGACAAAACCATCTTAGAGTACACCACTAAAGATAGAGATACTAGAGACAGTACAGCACTGATGGCAGTATATGGCCATCATATACATATGGGTGAGTCCATATTTGGAATATTATATAGTTCTTGTCACTCACAGAAAGATCAATGTGCATCATAAAAATGAGCCAGGAATATGAAGGCTATTGGTAAAGATATCATCAGGAAAATTAATTATTGAAGATGTATGACAATGTTGGCCCAAGAACAAACATATAAATCAAACATAGCAATTAGAATTAGGAGAATACACTGAAGTAGTGAGATGGGAGCAAGAAAACTAATTATGCTTTTTTTTAAGATGAAGCATGATCAATTACCAAAAGCACTGCCTCTTTTTGCATGTTGCTGCAACATTATAATTGCTCCAGGACTGTTTTCTAGGTCACTGTCACACATGTTAATGTAAGTGAGATAAGAATTGGTCTCTGGGTGTGATGAATGGATGAACACAAAAACATCAGCCTCTTTAAGATACACAAATCAAACTAGCACTGTGAATTAAAGAAGAATGAATGGAACAAACTTTATTCTTGTTGATATTCTGAAGAATCTTGGAGATCTGTTATGAGCCTGTACAGATTAGGGTATACTGAATGTAGTTTAAGTGTAAACAGAACCAAAAAGTTATTTCCATGTGAAGTTTTTCCTCCATTGCTCAAAACCCAAGCAGACCTGATAGTCCAACAGGCTGCCCTCACTGTGAACAGAGGGGAAGAGTGAGACCATTGAGACCTTTATGCCCTTTTTACCCAAAAGAAAATTAAATTCAATGCCACATGGATAAGAGACACACTATAGCATAGATCTGGACTGATCTGTTTGTTTGACACCAAAGCAACCAACCTCAACCAGCAAGGCTAAAATTTTTGGCAAAACTATGCCAGTATCATAACCCAATTTCTGTGTGGATTCTACAACTCCCATATAGATTACAGTATGTTGGACTTTTACACATCAGAGGTCTTTCCACAGGCTGCAGTATCAATAAAGAGAAGGCCCTAAATAGCCTTCAACAGAAATCAGCATTTCTGTTCCAATCAACCTTTAGAAATGGATGGCTGTTCTTTTCAAATTAACTTTTGAAAGATACCCTTGCAAAATTTATGATTGAAATTTTATCCCTAAAGCCATAATCAGTCACTGCATATTCCATAATATCCAAGTATTTCAAGTATCTTGAGATTGTAAAGCAGTGAGTTCTCACATCACTAACAAGGAGTACAATATATCAAAGAGATCTGTTTACAAGATGACGTGTCTGAGGCTTCATAAAATAGTGACTATGAGAAACAGTTCCACTGCAGTCACTGGGTAATTCTACTTTAGCTGCACTGAAAAGAAATAAATTCTTTGAATGAAAAAAATGGATTTCTGGTATTGACAATGTCTAATTTGTTGCTAAAAATAAGTAAAACTGTTTAAATAGGTAAGATGGATACTTGAAAATGTTACCCATATAAAGACTGACTTAGTTAAATCACTTGATAATTTTCTTTAAAACTAGTTGGGAAAACAAACCATTGTCATTAATGTTTCATGAATTTCTGTGATAATGCTCTGTAGATTGCAAGATAGATATAATCCCTGATATCATCTTTTGGCTTTCTAGACATTGGCTCAAGTTAAACACATCTGCACTGGATTCCTTAACTGTCCTATCAAATACGTCAACATTTCTTTAATCAGTTCTAGTGGATATTTCTTTGATCCTGCTGATTCTTGATTGACTTCAGTTTTACTACATATGATGATCAAGCTGGCAATCATAAAAAAGAGAACCATTAGCAAAGGCATCTAAAATTACATTTATTCTTGAAAATCCCAGCCCAAGGCAAGTGACTGACAGGTATTAATGACATACTGCAGCTCCTAACTCCAACTTCTCATTATGCAGTACCATTTCCTCTGCCACATCCTGCTAGTAACTGAAGGCACTAACTTTATCTAAAGCTAAATAAAGTATACAAACTCCAAGAATATAATATATCAATGCAGGAATGGTCTACTAATTGTAAATACTACTTTTAACAAAGATAGCAAATGCAAACAAAATTTGGCTCTCATTAACACTGGTTCACATCCCTAAATCATTTATGCTGTGACTGCCTTTCTTGATGCCAGATTAATTATTAAGCCATCGGTCCTCAAAATTTGAAGGTATGAAACAGTTGAAAAAAAATTTGTTTTCTGTTTGCAAAGAAAAAACAAAAGGCCTCAGTTGGGAAAGAAGAAAGAGATTATTATCCCTAAGTATGAGAAAGCCTTCAGATAAGATATTGATCCAGTCATATTTATGTCTAATAATGTCACCACTTTAGAGTTAGATGGAAACAAACAATATTTCAGTCTTGCAGAGCATGCTGACATCACACAGCCTCCAAATTAGTTCTTTCATGTAGTTTGTCTGTGCTGGTGTTATTAATAGGCACACTAAAATGGGAACTTCACCCTGGCTCAGCTTTGACTCACTGCATGGCCTTGGGCATCACATAACCTCTGTCTCCAGTTCTCTATCTGCATAATGCATTTATCTATCTAGTGGCTTTGCAGAGTCATGGGGCAAATAAATGAGTCACTTCACAGAATTTTTAGATTGATACACTGGCTCCCTTATAATCCCCATGCACTTCTATTATATATTTCCTGAATTTTAACATAAACTTGCCTTTGTCACAATGGCAACCAAACTATTTAAACAAAAGGAAGATCCTATTTAACAGTTTCAAGTTAAACCTCCTAGGATTAGTACCTGGAAGTAAAAGAATGGAACCATAGCCACATAAGAGACCTCGTGGTCTCACAGCCCAAAACACCTTTATCTGATGATTTTTATAAAGCTCTTTACTGTCCAGGGGAGAGAAAAGAAAGAAGGCAACTTAATTTCTCACCATGCAAAGATATAACAGATTACATAGTTAGTAAGATCTGCACTGTAAAGTATGGTCTGGACATAACAGATGGAAGAATCTGTCAACCAAACTCCATTATTCAACTGGCAGTGAACACAGCTGTATTATTTTGGAATCTGAACTGGCTCTGAGTGCAAGAAAGTCACATTCATTTGACTGCACCAGAGGATATAAATCCTCTGTGTGGCTGAGATGACTTGCCCAAAGCTAATCAAGTTAGTTATACGCTTAGTTAATTTTTTTACTGTTGTCCATTGAAACTAATCAAATTTTCTCTAGAATATAACTTTTCTGCTCCAAGTCTGACCCTTTGTGTCTTAAAGAGAGAAAAACCCTCTTCTGTCAAGGAAGTCCCTGAGGGGACTTTTAAGGCATTGACATGCAATGCTCAAATGCTCATTCATTTATAACGGGATCTACTATAAAGTAGATGTAAAAATAAATTACAGAGTCATCTGACATTACTTTAAAATGCAAAGATGGACAAAGCAAGCACATTAATTACCAAAAGTTGAATAGTTCATCACTGATTATTGCTTCAGTGAATGCTGCAGCTTTACAAAGCCCAGACAACCAGTGAACAACTGGTGCCTCACTAGATACAAGTGATTGAATCTTTCAAGGTGGTATTCTTGGATGCTCACTCATCCGTTGCCATGTTATTTTTTCTTATGACTTGACTTATTATTTGCTTGGATTAGGGTCTACATCGAAAATGAACATTAATGTAAAGGAATATTTATAATCCTGGGGTACATGAGGCCTACACTGCCCAGTGTTGCCTGAACTAACTGAGCAGTGACTTGTTCCCCAAAGTCAGGCCCTCTCAGCTGTGTTAACCAGGAGCACAGATGTCCCCATAGCACAACACCCACTGAATAGCAAATGCCATTCCATTTCTAAATATATCACTGCAGAACAGTGAGAAAAAATAATGTATTGCCCAAATAGGGCTACATGTAGATATGTAAGAATGCACAAGAGGTTCCTGGTCTTGGAAGTACCTTGTCCATTCCACAAGAAAAAAGAATTCAGTGCTCCAACCTAACTCATGGCTTGTTCCCTCATGGAACTTGGCAACAGGACAAGAAATACAAAACCTCTAAATCTGATCTAATCACTAATAATGACATAATTATTATGACAACTACAGATTTATGATATATCTAGCCTGACAATGCTATTTCAGGACAACAGGTCAAACAACGATGCAAAAAACTCAAGGTCTAATTCATTCCCAGTATAAACTGGCAGCACTCCCGTTGATTTCAATGAGAGATTTACTTGTTCACTCCAGTTCTAATTTTAGGTCAGCATCTTTCCAATATTTAGGACTGAGTTGCACCAACCTAAAAACTACTCACTTTTAAATCCAAAGCAAGCACCTCCAGGGAGTTGGGGCAAAGACATATTTTCTTGTGTCTGGAATTAGACAGTACATTTAGATTTACTGTTATTGGAGTAACTTTCCCATATAAAGAGAAAAGTTATTACAAAAAAGAAAATTAAAAAGCTTCAGAGGCAGAGCAGCAAGAGCCAGTCTAAAATATCTATGTCTACATCTATATATAACTATATCTATGGCTCTTTTATGTCCAGATAACCAGAAAGCAATACTCAGAAGAGGAAAGAATAGAAGGAGTCACTGAACTAGAGAATAATGAGGCAGAAAGAACAAGCAGAAACTTAGATACATGTAATCTGCTTGTGTTGTTTAAGCAGCAATAATACATTCAAACATTAAACCAGAATAAGATGCTTCTATTTTGTTTGTTTTGTAGAAAATGGGATTTTGTTTTCATTGTGACACAACAAAATGAGAGTTTCAAAACAGCAAAATTTCCCGAGGTCAGGAAATTTTGAGTTGTACTATGTGAAATATTTGAGCCATGTTAGTGTGGAAATTGCAGTAAAATGCAGAAAGATACTTCACCCTACTGCAACCCAAATGGTAACAGCAATGAGGCCAGAGGGTCAGTACTAACCTACAGTATTGCCACAGAAAGTTCTTGAGTCTGGAGAAGACACTTCACCACAGGTTGGGCTATCTTTATAATTGCTGTGGTGATAAAGTGTATATTTAGATACTTTACTATGGGATTGATTTTGCCACAGAGTAGCTCTATGAAGGAAAAAACAAAGAGAGAACTAAGGCAGCCAAGTGGTCCATTATGTCTTCTCGGAAGACAAAAGAGTAAATCATTTATGATTAGTTCAATCAGCAAAACCACTGGGTTTAGAGCTTAGCTACATATAAATTTTTTAATATGGTCATTGATTTACTATTTAATGGTGGTTGGTTAAAAGAAGGTTGCCCAAGATGTGTGTCCATTACCACTAAAGGGTAAGTGTCGAGGACAGATGCTGTTTATTGACTTTCATATATTGCATAAATATCATGGCCACATGTCAGTGACTCAGTCAGGCCAGGCTGTGTTGCTCAAAACTCTCCACGAATGTCAAGCAAGTGGAATTCCTGAATCAGTATTTTATATATTAAAACATTAAAAAAAAAAAAAGAGAGATTTATAAAAGCGCAGGACTTGAAAGGTAGTTTCTCAACTGTTAGGTTACTTTTACTAATCACTTAAATTTTCATCCAGTGTAATCATTGCTTCACACCAAAAAGAAAAGAAATGGACTGGGCTCCGTTGCCTGAAGGGCACTGCGAGCTTCTGCCACTAGAGTGTGTCAAGGCATATGTGAGGAATAAACCTCTTCACACACTGCAGCGTTCAGTTCAAACTAGAGCCACAGCGCTGGACAAAGACAAGTAGCTTGAACGTACCATTTCTCTTACTGCTTGACTGCTAGAATTTGTCTTAAAGATTATAGTACTAAAAAAAGGTCTCACCTCATTAGTCTGCTTATGCTGTGCACAGGGATTTCATACGGATGCTGAACAACACAGGCATGCAGAAACAGTCCAGCCAATTTTAAGATCCATTACACTGTGCCTATGTTTTCAGTTCAATGTCAATGAAATACCCCTTCCAGGCTAAGACTCTTCCTTTGACGCAGTAAAATAACCCTGTTATTTTGTATTGAAAAGTCAGCACAGCCAGTCAATGTATGTAGATCTGTCCCTCCCTGCTTCTCCCTCTGTTGGATGTGTGCAGTTGCAATAAAAGTTGGGAGGGGGGAACCCACATACCTATAAAAAACCTGCTGAAAATCTGAAAATATACTGAAAATCTGTGCTGAGAATAGAGATGCTCCAGTGTATTTAAAAAATCAGTTTGAAGAGAAACTATAAAAGTCCTTCTCTTTGATAGTAAAAAAAAATCAGAACAGTTAAAATTAGAAATGCGTAGGCATAAAGCATTGCCAGTATCAGAGTATGTTGAAATGTACACATTTGGAAACGCTAAAAATCAGAATCTGCCTCCATACTTTTCTGAATCAAGGCTTGTTCCCTTCCCCATCTGTAAAACTGCACTGACAGTGCTCCTTTTCTCTTTTTGCTCATTTTTGTCTCTTCAGATTGCAAACTCCTATTAGCTGTTTTGACTACAGAGGCTTGCTCTCAGTAATAGTTTTTCACTGCCCATAGTGTCACTTGCTTGCTGAAGATGTTAGCTACTGACAAACCCTAAACTCTTCTTTAAAATACATGAAAAACAAAACAAAACTAAAACCAACCAAACAACTGCTGTATGAGAGAATAGGAATCCTACACACAAACATGCAGTCCCATACATGCTCAAGTGATGTGATTGAGACACGTAGCATTTGATTTCATTACCTACCTTACTTTGCTTAGGAAAGGTCTGCTAAGCCTTTTCTGGAAATTCTAGCAGCTTTCTGAGCTTCCAAAGGTGGACAGTCTTAAGAGTGACAATGATCACTGAGCAAAACACCTTCTGAAAGCCTTAAGCATCCTCCCAAGTCAGCCACACAGGGTCAATACAGACAATGGGAGAAGAACTCCAGGTGAGAAAATCTTGCCTTTGAGTTGCCCAGATCAGCCTGAGAAAATGAGAGTCTGATGGGGCACCTGGAGTTCTCATCACTTGCACTGTAACTTTACACAAAAATTTTACATGTCATATCTATTTGAAATGAACTGGTGGCTGACAAGAGAACAAGGAACACGAAAGACAAGAATAGGAACACAAAGTAGAAGTGAAAGAACTGTGACCAATAAGGTCTCTTTTACTCAGGGTATGCTGAGCTAAGGATACATTAGGCAGGGATCCCACAATCCCATCAGAACTAAGAGATCCTGCTTTTCATGTGCAGCCTGCTGAAATCACAAGTCCCTGCACACTACATTTTCTTCCCAAAGAATCAGAGTACAGCACAGGCAGAGCATGCAGCAGGGGCCAAGGTCTAGCACTGCTACAGAGCAGGGAGCAACTACACCCTTACACACTGACAGTCACCTGAGAACACACAGGTCACCTGAAAACTCTCAGGACAGTGTTTATGAAGATTTCATAAACAGAACTGAGCACACCAAGTTTCTGCCAGTTCAATAACCAAACCAAAAAGTCAGAAAAAAGCAAGCACAAACCTCAGTTCAAACAGAGCTCACACAATACCTTTTCTCTTACAAACAGTACTTTCCATGTGGGTAAATCTGAAAATTATTAATTTGATTTTTAATTATAATAACTTTCTTTAAAAAATAATATTTTACTTTTTAGTTTATATTCATTTTGAAATGGAAAATGGTATTTCAGTTTCAAAAGATGAAAAATTTCATTTTAAGCATGTTAAAATATTTCCTTTAAAAAATAAGAAAATGTTTTATACTTTTCCTGTTATTTCAGTTGAAATTATTTTAGTTAAACCTAATCTCAAAAATGGTCCTGGTCCTTCCGAGCCTCTTTTATTCTACGAATTTAAAAATCATTCAAAATTTTTGTCCAACTCCACTCATAAATTCAAGCAACATTTTGGCCTTACAGTCTTGGGAAAGGAAATACTCAAGAGCCTCTCTAAAATACCTTTCCATTTCCCTCCACTGTGTCCCTAGCTGATATTCCTTGTATCCTCGTGCAGCAATAGCTCTACCGTGGCAGAGTCCCCCATTAAACATTTTCTAGAATTAGAATGTGAAGGCTGGTGAGTGAACTCGCTGCTTTTATAAAGAGGGAAGAACATCCAGGAGAAGGTATTTAAATTATGTCCTGAGGCAGAACGAAGTTGATTTATGTCAGGGATTATTTTTATCTCTCCAGTCAACTAGAAGTTATGCAGCAAAGTGTGGATAGGCACAGCCACGCAGCACTGGTGTGTCCCAGACTCTGACAGCGCTGGCGAACGAAGCGAGCTCAGCAGCAGGCGGAGCTCTGCCCTTGGCACGGCCCAGCTGCCAGAGCCCGGCTCTGGGCTCAGGGAGGCACCACACGGCCCCGGTTTGCGGGGCTTGGGCAGCACAAAGCAGACTTCACTTGCAGATTGGCACAGGAATTCCGGAGACTGCTTTGGCTTCTGCATCTACCTCTCCACTTCTGTCCTGGAGTACCGATGATGGAAAAAGGGGATGGTTATGATGGAGCCCATGCCCCGTTCTTCAGTCACATACTGCCTCTAAACACCTGCAATCTGCGCTGAGATCAGCTTAGCTGAACCATGGACACCTGGGATCCTTCTCCCTCCTCCTTTGGTCTGGCTCTGACACAGGAGCGAATATACAATTCCATGCTTGAGACCTCAATCCCGAGCACAACACCTTTCCATTGACTACAGAAATCCTTGTACAAAACCTCAACCACTTATCTCTGCAGAATAATAACAGGAAACCAAAGCCAAAAGCCCACAACTGTGAAATTACCTCTGGAAGAGAAATGGCTATTTCCTCCAGACTTTTTTCACTGAAAAATGCAGTGTATTTACTGAGTTTTTAATACATGGAAGCATGTATGAAGTTGCCTGAAAGCATATGATCTAAAACATTAAACCACTGCATTTAATTTTCATGGGTAGAGAAGGAAAATAAGCAAAAATCTGGAATAAATAAATTCTAGGTTTTAGGAGAAAAATAGAGTAAATGTTTCCAAGCAGCCTGCTAAAATAAATAAATTACTTGGATTTTAAAATTCCCTTGCAGTGTTTGAAATTAAAACATTGTGCCACATTTCCAATGCTTGTGAGTACGAACAAATTCATTATAAACTAATATAAAACTACATTTTCCTGTACCACTGATGATCATGCAGTGATGTGCAAGATCGTAAATAAGAAATTTAAATGCATTTGTATGTTGATAAATATAATGATGTATATAGCTGAATTTCAATCATCTAGGGAATGGAACTCCTAAATTAAAGAAGGTAAGGAACTAATTGGATTTCCTACATCTTTTCTCTTGGCTAAGAGTAGCATATTGTGCATTCCCTAGCACTGAGAAAGGACAAAACCATGGACAAGGAAGGAGTTCCATCCAGAGGCCATCAAGTAGCTTGAACTTTATGATGTGCAGCTTTTTATCTTTTTATCTTCTTTTTTCTTTTAAATTTTCTAAGTAAAAATCCCACATATTTTAAGCGACCCCCCTCCAATCATTTGAAACAAGTACAATTGAGGATCATTGAGCAAGATATAAAGAAAAAGATATTTATCAAAACAGTAGCTAAAAGGAATAGAGCTACCCAAATACTTTAATCTCTTTAAAATTTCAAACAGC
Organism: Calyptomena viridis; assembly: GCA_013390005.1. NCBI lineage: Eukaryota > Metazoa > Chordata > Aves > Passeriformes > Eurylaimidae > Calyptomena > Calyptomena viridis. The sequence continues at coordinate 231,719 of WEIV01000082.1, forward strand.
ACATCTTCACTAGAGCTGAGAAGTGATTTTACATTATTTAATACAGTGTAGAGATGCAGTGGATATATTGTTTTCCTAATGAACCTGTCTCTGATTTCTTGACATTTTGAATCAGAGCAGCAAAAAGCACTGGGATGTAAGATGGGGTAATGCAAAATTAAAAAATAAATAGAAATATTCCGTACATGTTTTCTGCTAAATACACAGTGTGCACATATTACACTCACCAGCTTTATTCCTTTCTTGGCGTGAATGTTTATGGCAACATTACTTGAAAGCAGAACAAAAAGATTATAGCACATTGCTGGCAGAATACATATAAAGAGGGTTCTGCCAACTAAAATCCTAAAATTTCTGGAAGTCCTATATTATATTTGGTTATCTTTTTCCCTGTTATGAGAAGAAGCTCATATCATTCCTATGAGATAATAACATCTAATAAGAGCAGATGAAATTTGCACAGCAGTCAGCAAGGAAGGGAACTAATTTTTAATCTCCATTTTACATAAACAAGGCTGATAATAGCAAACCTTCTGGTGAATAAATTATTAGCAATTACACTAAATTTGGGTAGTGCACACTATTGGAGCATTTCAGTGGTAGACAAATGAGAGAGTTTTGTTCTCTAGCAGTAAAATAACAGGCTGAGGTCACTTTAAACAAATGTTTGAAATGCAGTGTGTTATTAGTATTTCAATCACTGCCAATTGCCTTTACTTGCTATAATTATTGTTTCATAAGATTTAGAACAAACATGTTTTGCTATCTGCTGCAAGACAACATATCACAAATTGAGGTGATTCAGATTGAGACTTGTCTTATGGTAAGCACATTCTGAAGCCTAGACTTTAAGTCTTATAAATTATTCAAATCTTCTCACAACTGTACCTGTTTCCTTTAAAAAATCAACTAAATCTTGTATGAATTTGCCCTTTCTTCTTGGAGATGGCTGTTCCCCTGATTCATTTAGTCAGGACTCACCCATTCCCAGCATTAAATGATTTCTGCCACTTTTCCTTTCCTCATTTTCAAGAAAGAGTATTAGTGACCACAGTTCTCTGATTCTGTCAAAAGTGTCTCATTTACAGCTTTCTACAAGCCTCGTATCTTCCCCCTCCACAGAAGAGTGATGCAACAGGTCACTCTGTTTTACCAAGCAAGTTACAAGCAAACATTGGAATAACTTACTTGCAATTTAATGTGATGGTAATGAACAGAAACCTACCTGATAGTGTTTCTCATGATAATATTTTGCACACTAATGTTGGATGATGACCAGCAGTGGCCTTGTGAGACAGAATAGGGTTGGAACACTCATGACATGACGCTGACTTGAGTGATTTATCCAACTCTTTTAGAGCAGAGAGTTTTCTGATGTTTTAACTTCAAAGTGGTTACAGTAAGATAATGCCATAAGATTTTCACAAGTAAAAAGTACATACATTTTCCCTTGTCATCAGTTGGAGAGTTATCACAGCATTTCTCTTATTGTTACCTTGTTTATAGTAACAATTATCTCAAATATTGACAACTATAGATACATTGTAATATTAAATGCTGTATAAACATATAACTATCTTTCTGACAGATGTTAAACGTTTTAAAATAGAAACTTTAGAAGTTTTGTAAGTAATTAATTCATATTGTATCAGCTTCGAAAAAACTAAACCAAACCAAAACCTCCAAACTTGAATTTATCTTTCAAGGGAAAAAGGTGTATGTAGAATAATTAGCATGCATGGCTATTACTATCTCCTTAGTCTTGGAATCTGTGAATGTATGAATCCAACAGTTCATAGCCCTCACTTCATACATTGCAGATAAAATAGGTTTCCTGCATTGTCCTCATGGGACCCATAAGAATTGAAACTCTGCATTAAGGCAATAATTGTAATCAAACCACATACTTCACCCAGCAATCCACGGGCCTCAGGAAGGACTTAGTTTCCCTGATGCATAATTAGTTTCCCCAATGCACATTTAATTTTTTTCTGTTGGATTTAGGCTTGGTTATTTTTCACCTTCCTCTGAAGCATCAGCTCAGCCCTTGTTCTCTGGACATACATCCAAACTCTACCCATACAGGTAAAGTCAGAAGTTTAATCAGAGAGTGCCAACAGACTTTTAAAATTAAAAGTAATTAAAATGTAATTGAGCAGTGTATAAATCCTATTCTTCCACTGGCAGCTATACAACTTCTAAAGCTCACCTGGTGATCCTTGTTCCAAAGCAGAAAGACATCATTTTATCTTCATTTAACAGCTTCTCAAATAATTCCACACACTTTTCCACAAACTTTGCATAGTACAAATGGCTTTTTTGATGCTTTGATTAATTCTTCCTTAGTAGTGACAACTAAATAATCAGACTAGAAGAGTGTCTGATTATGTTATAGAATTCTGCTTTGGTTAACATATGTCTAGTCTTCATGAGCCTTTTCATGAATGTACAACACGTCCCTCACTCTCCACAATCCTGAGATCCTTCCTTGTCTACTTCCTCCCTGCTCCACATTTTTTTTACAGCCCTTTTTCCCAAGACCACAGCCCAGGTCTCTCATGGAGTCCACCTGATGACAGGCAGCAGCTTCAGACCTCTGAGTGAACAAATCTGATGTGGCCTCTCTTCCCTCCTGATAACAGCATGACAACACAGCTGTGTTAGAGCATGGGCTGCTGCTGAGGAGAAGGGAACTTAGGAAAACGTGGGAGCAATGTTACTTTAAAATCTACATATACATGAGCAAGTCACATATGACATTATTTCTCAATTCCCTAGATAACCAAGGAGGGATTCTGACCCATGAGGTCAGAATTTATACAGAAAATACCAACCTCCTTCACTCCATCTCCATAAAGCCTACCAAGATCCATGTAAGATTTAGGGACACAAGAATTTTGCATCTCTTCTGTGCTAACAGCATGTAGAACAGTCTCAATTTGATCTACTTCTGATCCCTCTTCTGTTTATGTCCTTGGTGCAAGCAGTTCAAATAATGGGATTTTACTTATGCCCTTCCCCTCCTCTGCAAGTCCTCTGTGCTGCTCTCGGAATCTCTCACTTGCCTCTGCCTGGCAGACAAGGCAACCTTTGGGACCCCTGTGCTATTAGTGTCATCCCAGGGCACAGGTTCAATTCATGGAAGAGCTGTCCCCTGCCTGGCTGTGAGCAGTATGCTAATGTGACAGCTTGGCAAGTATTTGAGAATGTCACTTCTAGCAAATAACTAACTGTCCTGAATGGTATTTGTCATATATACAACCACATATCTATCAACAAAAAAGCCCTAAAAAATTCAGCTCTAATATATATTTCAAATGAGATGCCCACAGGCACTTATATGATGACTACATGTCAGTAGCCATATGTGCTGTAATCCTCCTCTTTATACATAGACCAGCATAATCCTTTCATACACCATGTATCTAATCTGTATTCTCTGCTTTGGAAGCAAGATTAATCTCAAAATTTCAGAATTAATTCAGAGGCATTAAATAGCATACAAATCTTCAATACTTTGGCTATCAAGCAGTTAAAGAACGTGGCAAATGACCAAATCATTTGTGCTGCCATTTCGTTTCAGGTTCTTCAAAGCCCTGCAGCTGAACTATAGCCAGTATTTAATGCAGAATTGTATCTTTTGGGGGAATGTGTTATTTTTAAATGCTTAATAATTATGAATTCATTTGCCATTCTTTTTATAAGCAGGGGATCATAATGAACTCATCTGTTATTCATGTGAATGTCAAATGTGTTCCCACGGGAGTTTTATTCTAATTCACTATTAGTTAGTGGACTCATAAAATAAAATGTTATCCATTTTTTACTCTGAACATGTAATGCTTGGTAATTGTTCATCACAGGGCAAATATACTATTTTTCTCTGATGACTTTGAGATCTGATTTAACCAGGTAAAGAACTAGGTTTAGAGCAGGGGTACATTTAGAAACAGAAGTACATTTGATAAGCTGTGAGTCTTCCATTTAAAATGCAATGAATTAGATTATCATGAGCAAGTATTTAAAAATGTATATGTATTACACTATAAGGATATATGCTCGAAATACATGGATTTAACATAACAAGACAAACTATACCCTAACATGTAATGTTCAAAGCTAGTTCAATGAAAGACATGTTTCAGTATTTATGAGGTGACCACAACAGTTTTCAGGCAGCTGTTCTTTTGCAATAGAAAATTTAGAGGTGAGAGACTTACAGGTCACTGCAGGATTTGAATGTGATGACACTGGGCACTGGGACTTTGACCTGTGAAAACAAACACAAAGTAGGCAACAGAAAAACAGGGAATTCAGACTCTGGTGTGATTTTTTTTTAGAGAGTTAAATACATGGAATTTCTTATTAAATTATTTTCAAATTTCTTCTACATCCCTAATCCAAATAGAATGTTATCTGTAAGGACCTACCCCATGAACGGACAGCCTGGAAATATTTCAGCATTTCCTTAGGTCTAACATGCTGTGCTAGGGTTCTCTGCAAGTTCACCACAGGGATACTCCCAGTCTGGAGATGGTCTTTAGAAATGCTAACCAAAACCAATATTATAAAGACATATTTTAAAGGGAGATGGTAACAAACCCAGAATCCCATTTATAGTTTGAGCCACTAGATTAATATAATTATACATTTACTTTAAAATACACAGCAGAGAAGTTCCTTTTTCATTTGAAGTAACATGGATATGTTTTTAGTGTTAAGGATGGAAACAGTCATTTCCTCAATCAAGTGTACAGTATTTAAATCAAAATATGTTACCTCTGTGCAATCTCTGCCAGTCAAAGGGTTATTAGAATATTAACCACGAAGCAATCATTGAGAAAAACAAACATGCAAACCAAAGCTCAGATGTAAGTCTTGATGATCACAGATATTTCTAGATGTTAAAGACTGTTACTTCATCATTTATAAGGTTAGTAGGAAAACATAATAAGTAACAGTGCTTCCTGAATGCTATGACTTCTTTCACAGTCAAAGAAATACTATTTATTTTACTCTTTTAAAATACATTTTACTTTATTTAAATAATGATCATGTTAAAAACTAAAGACCTGCTTTTACTTGCCATAATGACAGACGTGAGTTATATGGATAGTGAGAAAAAAGGAACATCAGACATAGTGAATAAAAGGAAGAGTGCACAAGAGTGGTAACACTACTATGCCATGAATGGGGTGAAACTTTGTTGAAACTTGCATGTTTATCAGCTGCTTTTTATTCAAAATGAATGTAACGTGTTTATTTTGTACATTAAACAGCCATGACAGAAATTATCACCCCCAGCAGGCAGCCTGAAGGCCCTTCCCTAGAGTGAGAATACAAATGTGGGACATAAGAAGAATGAGAAGACAAAGTTTTGTTTAATGAAATTGGTCTGGGAATGAATGTGGATCTATACAAATATCACTTTACTTGAAAGCAGAGGAGAGCTCAGGAGACCTGAGACAAACCATTCATCAATTTACAAGGGAACCTACAGGTTTAAAAGGCCTGGGTTTCAACTCATCATTCTGTAACAGTGAAATTCTATTGACCTCCCTGGAGTGACTTGATTTAGATATGTCTGAAAGGAGAAGTGGCTTTCACAATACAAAGTACATTAGAAAATACTGTGTTGGGGAACAGGAATTCTACAGAAAGGAAGCAATAGAACTAACGAATATGTGCCTATGATTAAATGAGGTACTGAATGCTACCAGTTCCTACAGTTTCAATTTTATTCAGAAACTTGAATAAAAGGAGTTGGGGTTCAGCCTTGCTAGTCTCTTCCAAAGCCTTAAAGATACAAGAAAAAGTTACGGATTCAGTGCTCAGGAGTTGTTTGTTTGTCTTTTCCTATCACACTCAAAAGAAAAAAAAGAAGAATTTGCAGAACTGAATATGTGAAAGCAGAGAGGGGTGAGGGTGAGAGGTGACTCCAAAGTACTGAAAGCATCAGCCCTACTGGGGCTGCACTCACCAACTGCCAATGAGGAAAGTAACAACTGCAATGAGAAGGGTTTTGCTTAAGCCCTGCTGGCTTTTTGCCACAGAGGGTAACACCTGCTATTAACTAACATTCTATTTATATCTCAAGTCTCTTTTCAGACAATATATTTAGTGCTTTTAGCAGTTACAAGTTGATAGTGCTAGAGGACCAGCACCTTTATAGCAAAAGACTGGCATTTGTCAGCTTTTTCTTCGTGCAGAGAAAAGAGAAAGATAAGTGCACCAAAGTGACATAAATGGTGATTTTATTCAACCAGTCACAGAAAGGAAGATCAACATGTCATTCAGGGTGACATGTACAGATCAGAAGCACTGGAAGATATAAGGTTAAGTAATTTAGCCACTGAGTATAAAAAATGCTGATACTTCTAAGGAAAAAATACAGTCAATAAATAGCAGTATGTTACAATACTGAAGAACAAGAAATACTTATGAGTGCCATGCATATTTTTAGAAGCTGCAATAATCTACTGTAGCTAATGAACATTCTTTCAAAACAATAGACAAAGTATTTTATTAGGTGAGACTAAAACCATTCAATATCAAGTGATTAGATGTTCCCACCTGGAACAGTGGAAGCAGTTCTTGGCCATATTAAGATTCACAGATTCTTTTATAGAAGTGAGAATGGTAAAGGGCAAGCAGAAGGATTCACTGAGTTTTTACTGCTCACAAAGATTAAAGAAAAAAGTTCTTCAGTCTCTGGAGAAAAGAACAGTATATCTCATTTTTCTGAAAGGAACAGAGAGACAACAGCTTCAATGCTATCTGAGCAGTGCAAAATACCAGAGCAAGGGAGCATGAACCTGACCCAAGAACTGGCCATTAGAAGAATGGAGGTGGAATTCCTTCACACCAAAAGCTAGATAACATGTGCAAAAAGATAGCAAAGGCAGCAGCCAGAAGAAATCAAATAATATCACAAGAAAATTAAATAACATCTTAAAAAGGAAGCTCAACACAGTCAAAAGGAAGATCTGTAAATATATGTCTGCTGTCTTTCTTATATGGAAGCATTTCTGTCATCCTTATCAATTAACATTGTCAACAATCAATTAGTATTGTTAACATTCCCCTCTTTTCTGAAATTCCTGCTCCTTGCATAGATAAATTTATATGAAAGTTTGAATTTATAAATTTACATGAAAGTTCCATTCTGATGTTTTTAGATGAGATATTAAATCAAGTGTGGGCGATTTGGGATGGTTAAAGATCTAGTGCAACTCTTAAGAATAAACAGGCATTTAGTTGTGGTGTCCAGATCAGATTTTAATTTGTAGCAAAAAATCACCATGCATTCTATCCCCCTAATTTACTCATTCATTTGAAAATTAATGATTACATTTTCTTCCTAATACACCTCAATTGCTGTGTCCTACTTGACTGTTGCTAGGGTTCATTAAGGTTGTCTGTATGACTGCACTGGATAAACAGACACCCATACATTTTTCTAATTAACTTAAAACTCTTAAAGCCCTGAGTCTTCAGAAGTGAGAAATACTATTAATACATAAGGTTGCTCTAGAGTGGTGGAAAACATTTTGTGAAGGAGACCAACTACAAACCACCAAGTCAAAAAGCACATCCTAAGGCTTATTATTAATGTATCAGCCAGCATAAACCACTGTAGCTCCACTGACCTCAATGAAGCCATGGTGAATTTATACTGAGAATACAGCTATGTAAGCTACATCTTCTTTTATCACTGTACAATGGAAAAATACATTCAAAAAGGATAGGATATTGCATTAACATAATATCTGAGGAACATTCCAGCTCACAGAATTAACTGAAAAGAATGCCATTAAAAAGCTACTACCAGTCTCACCTTTCATTTATTACAAATGCTTTGAACCTTAGGTTTTTAATTAAGTAACTTTTCTGACTCCATTGACACATTTAATGTTTTTATCTCTAGTCCAAAAACTGTCCAGTCCTAGATTATTCACTTTGACAAATAACATTTTAGAATGCGGTGATTTTTTTTGCCTTTCTTTTTTGTTTGTTTTGGGGGGCTCGTTTAATGGGGGCTTTTGTTTGATTGTTTGCTTTGGGTGTTCTGTTGTGTGTTTTTGTTAACAAACTAATGCCCAGTTTTGCAATGCAAGCTCCATGCACAGATGGTTTAACAGGACCAAATCCTAAATTTGTGTAAGAGTGAAAAATGCCTGTAAAACAATATTAATTTTAAAATAACACAGATTGGATTCACAGTATGGTAAAATTATAGCATAGCTCAAAATATGAAACAGGGCCAAGATTCCAGTAACACAACATGTCACAAAACCTTTTGTCTGCTGGCTGGTATCACATCCTGAGATGATTTTTGTACAAGATTTTTTAGGAGAGACTTCAGTAGGGGTTTGATATATGGAACAATAGGAGGATATGGCCTCTACCTGGTAGGAACAATTGCTGTTCTCAGATATGTGCAAGTTAACTTTCATTAACTTTACTGGATTTTGTGTACACTTTCTGGCCTAGATTCAGTGCTGCATCTAATTTCTCCTGGGGACAGCTGACACAGAGAGTGCACTGAAGAACAGTAACTATTCTGTCTAAGCAGAATATATTGAGGAAAACTCACATGAGTCTCAAGAGTGTGATGGAACACTTTGAGAATAATGTGAGAAAGCAATACAGGCAAACCCACTTTGTTCCCAGCTGCACCCACAATGCCTTGTAGGCCGCAGGGCAAGGCAAGAGTTGCCTAGACTGGCTCCACAATAGCTAGAAACTCCTCAGACCAAAGGAATTTTTAGCATGTAAATCTTCCAGTTCTATGGCAGGCCCATCCAAAAAAGCTCATTATCATAGGAAGATACAAAGATAGACTTTAACATTTGAAATTTGGAAGATGTAAGTACAGACTCTTTAGAATAATTACTAACTCCATAGACATGCTGTTTACATTGTTCAAGTTTTGAAGTTGGAGTGGGGATTTATATAATTATTTGTGGTGTATTTCCTTTAGTTCCAAGAAAGTGGAAAATTATACATTTTGAAAAGAGGTGCCTTCTGTTTCCCTTTCTTTCATTGCCTCACTCTGACTTTTCTACAGCCTCAAGCATAAACTAATTCCATTCCTGTCCAAGGCCCTTTATCTTTCCTCAACTGGTTTTCTTCACCTATTATTTAAAATTCAAACACTTCTGTTATTTCTGACAGTTTCCCCATAAATATGTGCAATGCTGCTTTAGGCTTCATCTTCTAAGTTTTCATCAGCACTGTTTAAGCCACCCAAGGCCATTAATTCTCAATTTTGTGTAGCCACTCCAACAGGCCAACACAGATTTTTGTGCAGCCCTCTCATAAACCAGACTAGAGAACTGATTTGGCCGAAAAATAATTGAGGGAAAAGAGCAAGTGTTTTTCAGCTTGATCTTCTGTCTCACATCTGCACAAATACAACAGAATGGGTGGGGCAGGAAAGAGAACAATTAGCTGAGGTAGAGCTTCCTAAACCAACATTACTAGTCCTGCAGAAATGCACATGGAACCACAGACTAAATGTGCTATTTTAAGTACCCTTTTAAATCCCTCACCTGTCACAGTGCCTATTAAAAGAATTGGTACTAATGAGGAAAGGATCACTCCTGCTTACCAATGGAGTCCAATTCTGGCTCATTGTTTCCTTGTTCTGGTTGATTTGTCTTTTAACTAGATTGAAGGATACTGAGAACATAAATCATCTTTTGGCCCACTTGAGAACAATCTGACTTCTACTACAGTCTGCAAATTTTTCCTCGTATTCAAAAGGAGCTGGATCATGTCTGTTGGGGTATCATTTACCCTAGATACTAGTCATTCTGATTTTCTTGTTTAAGAAGGGCAATTCCTTCAGAGCAGGTTTGGATCACTGAGAAATATCTTTCTGCAAATAATTCTGTTTTTCTTATAATAATTTCTTTAACAGCTCTTTTCAAGAATAATGGGTTGTGATTTTTAATTAAAACATTAATTTTAATCTCTTACTTGTAACAAGTGACAATTCTGAAATCACTGGGGCTTTAGAACATGAGGTGAGCAATAGTGCTAAACAGCTAGAGTCATAAAGGAGAGCTAGATCATGACTAAATTAAACAGACCTAATTGCAGTATCATTCTGACTCTCTACTGCCAAAGAGTCTGGGTTTTATATGGAGTTCACTTGGTACATTGGACTTCTTATGAGGAACAATCAACAGGTCATCAACCAAGAGCAGAGAATCTGCCAAGGCTAGCAAAGTATAGAAGTACTCTATACATTCAGCAACTGCACACATTCAGGGTTCCCTGTAATAAGAAACATAAAGGTCCTCAAGACTTAACTGACACAAAGGGCCAATGAAACACATATTGGAGTTAACTGAAACCATCTTATGCAAAGAATAAATGCTCCTTCAAATATAAATGGAAATTTTCCACTGAGGTATGAAAACTGTTTTGTGAGTCTGCAGTTCCCTACACTTCAAGATACTTGATAATACAATTGTGCCTTTCTGATTCCACTAATTTCAACAGTTGTGTTGATACATTTGTTTTGTCTTTACATAGAAGTTTGCTATGCTTTGCACTGCACTGAGATAAAATAGGAGCACAACTATAAGCAAATACAACAAAGAACATCTGCAGAAGGTGTTTTTAATGGAGAAGTAATATATGTAGTTTACCCTTTCATTCAAGGATCATTGCAATACAATATTTAATCCAAGAGTTATCCCTATGCACCTATCAATAGTCTTGATATTGCATAAGGGTAAAAGTCCTAGCTCTGAGACTTACACTGACCCTTCCCAATATCTGTCCTAGTGGAGTGAACGATTTATATTTGTGTCTGTAGCATGAGCTTTTGCAATTACTTTATATTTTTTATAGATATTGGTGGTAAATAATGTATGATGTTAAAAAAATGAGAAAAAGACAATATTCAATACCTGGAGAAACTATTTTCCCAAAAGCAACAGAAGGTGTCACTGCTAACTGATTTTAAACAAATGAATCGCTAAGTGGAAAACACAGCCTTTGTTTCGAAAGAAACTTGAAAGTTGTTTGAGAGAGGGGAACTAGGTTCCCTTCTCAAGTATTCTCCAGCTCCAAACATAAACATTACATTTAAAAATGGAAAAGACTGCTTCGCACCATCTAATTCTTCTCCTTTCTGTTTGCTGTAATTCCCTGTTGCTGTTTCACCTCAGGCTATGATTCATAGGCAAGGCAAGAGGAGTTTAGGCCAGTATATGGACAGAAACCTCAGAGGGCTTTTTAACCCTTAGTATTAGAGCTCTAGTAACTGGGAATTTTCTTTTCAAATGCTTAATTAAAGATCCAGTCAAAATTAAGATCATGAGGATGTTGGATAAACCATGCCAAACAATCAGTGTAAAACTGAGTCTCTAAGTACTTTGCGACTGAAAACTTTCTGTATAGTGCAATGTAGCTTGGATAACGGCTGTCTGCTTCCCTAAACTTGTGATGTTATTTTAACTCTATGTGGCAGTCCTTGCCCCCTTGTCTTTCTTGATACTGTAGTGTTGCTATTCTATGTTAAACAGCTGTTATATCCCATGCCAGAGATGGCTGCCTAACACTGAAGGGTGAGGTGTTATTTTCTAAATATACATACAGACAGATTTTGAAGTACTTTACGGCTGTTTGCAAGCCTCTCCATAAATCCAGATACATCTATTTATGAGGCTAATGTAAAACAATAATATAGAGCAGATTTCCCTTTCCACTCTGCTAGCTTGATAAGGTTAATTTTAGATGTCTGGAGGACAGCAGGAACTCACATCCTTTTTCCTCTGGACTTCCCTTCCGTAGAGGTCTCTCCCGGGCTGCGGGCACTCAGGCCGTGGTCGCACCGGGTCAAGGCTGCTGACTGTTAGCTGAGGGCCTGTGCTCTGACCTGCTCTTTATTGGTTGTGAGGCAATTGCCAAAGCTGTAATTAAAAAAACATACGTATATTTAATACATATATATATTTAAAGCCCGTGGCTTTTAGCCATCACGATTGCATGCTTAGTAGGTGCATCCAAGCACTCTGTGCAGGCTCCCAGCCTACCGGCTGCAACACAGCCCCCCCTTCTCTTCCCCAGAGAAAGGCATCTCAGGTCACTTGAATTATTTAGCGGGGTGTTTTAACCATCTCAAGGGCTTTGCTCCTGCCGTGCGGCGCCTGCAGAGCTCGGGTTTGTGGGTTTATTTTTTTTTTATTTTTTTTTTTTTTAGCACGCGAGGTGGAGTTGCTCCACTTCCCTGGCAGAAGGAGGAGATAAAGCGTGGGGGGCAGGCGAGAGGGGCGGCTCGCCGTGTGGAGGGGAGGGGAAAGGCCGCCACACCTGCGGGCCGCGCTGCCCCCTCAGCCCTGGCCCTACCCGCCGGGGCCGCTCACCGGGTCGCTCTAACGCAGCTCTCTCTGTCTCTCCCTCCCATCCTCCTCTCCCTCCCGCTCCTCATTCATCGTTCCCTTCCCGCCCCCTCCCCGTGCAGGCGGAGCGGGCGCGGC
>WEIV01000082.1:244553-264446 GCA_013390005.1 Calyptomena viridis
GTGACCCCTGCCCGGCCCGTCGCGTTCGGGGCTCGCTGGTGGCATCTCCCCCGTGATCCCTGACCCTGCAGCGCCCTGCCCCGAGCAGCTGCCTTTGTGCCGGGCTCCGTGCCCTGCCCCGAGCTCCCCAGCCACCTCTGGCCGCCGCGCCCCGTGGCCAGCGCCCCTTCCCCGCTCCTGGACTGTGTTAGTAGCGCCCGAGTTGCCCGCTCGCAGCTTATTTCACCGGTAGTCCTTACTGGGACCCCTTCACTAGTCAGCCTCTCGCTGTCCATGTGTTCTGCATGAGTGCGGGCCTCTCCTTCACCAGTGCTGGATGGTGAGTACAGTGTAAGAGACCTGTCGTGAGAATCCCGAAATGTGAGCACTGGTGTAACCTGTACATTCCCTGTGCCAGGCACTCGTAAGGCAACTTTGGTCTCAAACCGTGCCGAGTCCTTGCTTTGTAACGACCCCTGAAGATCACCCGGTGTTGGACATCTTGAGTCCCTGAATAATCCACCACCTCAAATTCCCAGAGTTTTGAACAGATCACATAAACACCTGTTACTCCCATCCTCCCTCTACCTCTCAGGCTTCCCTTGCAAGAGTGTCCACCAAGGGCCTGTTTCATTCCCACCCCTGGCCACTCTTGTTCAATGTTTGTGCCCCACCGCCTTCGGAAGTGACCCGCCAGGGTGGCGTTGTCCCGGCATGTCAGCACCGCCAGCCTGCCTGCACTGGGAGCCGGGCGTGCTGTTGCAGACAGAGTTCAGACACTTCAGGGAGTAACTTCTCTCTGACAGGAAGTTACTTCCTCTCAGCTGGGATGAGTTATTGAGTCGCTGCATGTTCCAAGTCCGTTTGAATGCAAAGTTAACGTAAGGAGTTGTTGAAATTGAGTTTCCGCTGTTTTACTTTGCTTTTAAATGGGATGGAGCTCATGTGGTGAGTTTCCAAGCTCCAGCTGAGAATCGAGTGCATTGGTCCACCAGAGTGTGCATGTCACTCCTTTCCTCTTACGTACAGCATGACTGTCGAGTCTGTGAGAACCTGTGCTTTATCAGTACTTAATGAATACAAGTGTTTTGTGTATGTCCTAGACCCTTGTGCACCCTCACCAATGCAAACAGTTATCATGCAGTCCGTGTTTCATTAATGAGATGTAGTGTATGCTTCTTGGTGTTTTAAAAATGTAATGTGTTAATGATCTTATTTGTAGTCCTTGCTGTTCTAACACCCAGGATCTATACATCTCTTGCATACTTTCAGCTGCTGTCATGACAACCCAGCTCTGTGGATTCCTCCTTAACCTGCCACCCCAGCAAGTCTTCCCTATATGCTCTTCATAACTCCTATGTGATTTCATCAGAGTACCAGTAATGAAAGGAGGGCAGGGAGACTCCACTGTGAGTTTCTTTACCCAGGTCTTTTGCAAATCCATGTCTGTCCTTTTGTAGATACCAACTGTTTAGGAAGTGCTGCTCTGAGTAGCCATTTTGCTGTGCATTGTGCTGTGTGTGTTCTTCATCCCAGACCACTATAGGTTGCAACATCAGCTGTGTGCTGTTTCACTCTTTAGTTGGTGTAAGAGTTGAATAATGTCTGTTTTCTCTGTAACAATATTGCCTTGGTGTTATGTTTTTTATTTGTATTGCAGAATGTTTTGTTAAACAGATTAGCGCTGCTGTCTTTGTTCTATTAGTGGAGGAAACTGAGGCAGGGGTGAAGATCTCAACACAAATGTTTTCCAGAAAGCACTTTGATTTTTCTTAGTAAGCAATAGATCACTTCACTTTTTTCCTCCCACTTTTACTTTAACAAGAACACAATAGCAAATTAAGTACAAATATTCAAATTTTTCTGGAATTCATATGCGTGCTTAAGTGTTCTTCAGATTTAGTTTCTAGACTTGGTGAAGAGTTGCTGCATCAATGGACTTCTGAAAATGGCACTGCCATTTAAAATTAGTAATTTAATTTCTACTTATTCCCATGCCTGTCCCAGCATGCATGGTTGTACAGCTTGAGAAATGATCTAATAATAATGTTGTATTTTTCCCTGGTTAGTTTCAGAGTTTGGTTCTTCTAGATCGTTGCATGGCTTCACAAACACTTGTGCCTGCACAAGTGTGAGTTGGGAATAAGCAGACAGATGGCAGAACTGCTGCTTTCAGCAGCCTTGTGAGCTGATTATGTTTGTGCAGTTGGGGAAGCAACTTTTTCAAAGTTGTTCAGTATTGCATGTAAAATTCTAGGTCGGTGAATAAATTGCTCTTATGAAGTGTTCAGAGGCAGCATGATTTTCTAGCATTCACAAGACTTGCAGGCAGTCTTATTGATAGCTAGGTAGCTCACAAAGGTAGGATGTTGACTTGGAAGCTGAGCTTCATCCTGTACAGCACAAAAAACCTGAATGAGAACTGGGTTTTTTTTAGTGAACGTGTGTTGTAACTTTCTTTCTTGAATCCTTTTGGAGGTTTTGTCCATAAACTGAAATGCCTGTTCTAAGAGTAGTAGCCTAAAATAAGGGTTTGTATGTGAATTTTAGATTTTTTTTTTTTTTAATTACATTAATTACAGGGAGGATAAAAGACTTGTGAGCAGGTATCCTGACACAGACATGACTCATTCCTTGCGGGTCTTTGAACAATGAAACTGGGCACAATCAAAGAAAAGCGAGTGGCTGAATCACTTGGACAAGGAGTGCTGGTGTGTTGTCTTTAGAAGAAAAACTGCTTGTGGTACCTCCAGATTTTTCTAACTTTTTGATGCCAAGATGAGGGCAGTGTCAGGGCAGGAAATTCACTACAGTTAACAGGAATGAGTGGAAATGCCTGTTTTGAAAGGATGCATGTTTTGGACTTGGGTCAGCCTATACATGGATAAAATAGTTGGCATTTTCCTCCCTCTGTAGTTCCTAAAGCTCAGAGAATGGGATGTTGGTCACAGGTCTTGCTAGGGAGCTGTTGGGTGCGAGAGGGCGACTCGGGGAGTCAGAAGAAGATAGAATCTCTCCAGCAGTGTTTCAGCAAGAATAGGCTCAGGAAGCCCTTCCAGCCACGTGCTTCCTCTCCTCTTGTAGGATCCACTGATCTGTTCACATTTTATTCTATCACTCTTAATTGAAGAACTTTCTCCTGCTTGTAATTTCACTTCACTTGAGTTGCTCTGTAAGCCACCCTTTCCCTTCTTCATGGGCTGTGTTCTGCAGAACATGTGCTTTACTTCTACCAGTGTGGTGACTCTGAAACTACAGGTGCAGAAGGGATGTAGAAATTATCTTGAAGGTGTGGACACTGATAGCAAATTTGAAAATTGCTGATCGAGACAACAATTCCCTTAGTCAAAGCATCATTTAGACCTGTTTCTGCAAGTGAGTTTGAGTAAAGTTACTGAACACTGCAATTGTTTAAAAGCAGATTTTTTAGAAATGTCCATAGAAATGAACTCTAAGGGGATGCAGAAAGAGTTGTAAAACTATTTTAGCCCCCTCATTTAGGGAGAAACTAAACTAAGGAACCTCTTTTTCCTGTCTTTCTTACCTTTCTGACAAATAATATTTCCTTTCTAATTTGGTCTTGTGCAATACAGCTTGTGCCACCATGATCAGTGGAAACAATACCCTGTCCTGCCTTCCACTGTGGAGGTGGAAAAGGACTGCCTCCCAGTGTGGAGGGGCCTCAGGGTTCACACTGCTCACTACTGTTCTTCTTATAGTAGGAAAGTGAGTGGAAGTGCAAGAAGGTTGTTGTGACAAGATGGGAAGGGTAAGTGTGTGAAGAGGAGTTCAGCTGAAGCTGTGCTGTGGAGAATGAGGAGGAGTCTTTTCTTAAAGAATCTTGCATCTCTGCTCACTGTAGGGATTTCCCTTGGCACACAGAAATCACCTTTGAGATTTTGATCCTGCACAGTGTCTGCCTCAAGCTCTTCAGCTTGCCTACTTAATTTTAATGTCAACATCTTTATGGGCAAGACATTGTCTGGCAATCCAGCATTCTTTTGCCAGTTGTTTGCTTTTTATAGTCCCTTCCTGAAGGTAGCCTTTTAGTGAATAGGATTAATTTAGTGGTGACCACCTGTACTTGATACAATTTAAAAGGGGAGTCATTTGTTCTGCCCCTGTCGTCTGGTACATGGCAATGAAGAGCAGGAGTTTGCAGCTGGAATGGCTCATGTGGCCTGTGCCCTGCTTCTGTCTGGCTGAGCAGCTCTTGGGAAAGATGTTTACCAGCAGTGCCTTGCATCAAATGCCTGGATGATGGCTTGCTCATGTCTTCCTGGTCTGGCAGGAGGTTGTGCCAGAGGCATGAGGTGGTGTCTGTAGCTGCCCTGTGTACCTGTGGTGGTTTGGTGCTTTGGGGAAGCTGACAGCCCTGTGCACATGTGGGTGGAAGTGTTGCTGTCTACCACATTCTTTGTCATTGAAGAAGTCTCTGTGGCTCAACCATCTTCTGTGATTGAAGGCTTCTTGATTAAAATATTTTCTAGGTGATACCCGTTTTTTACCTAAAGACTTAGCTTAAAAATTTACCTGTTCCTTTCTTGATTGATGACCTGTAGGATTTTGTAGCACCTGTTCATTTGGTTATAGGTCAAAGATACAGATACGTTGCCATGTTGATGTCCCTGACCTTTGTATTTAATTGTGTTTTCAGGTCTAAGATCTGTTAATTTACATAATCTGGAAGGATAAGGGGTAGCAGTACTACATTATCTTAATATTTTGTTACCGAAGTTTCGAAACCTTTCAGTTCAATACAAATTAAAAATGTGGAGTTAGCTGCTCTTGTGCCCATTAGTTTTCACACTCTCAAAGAAAGTTGTGATTCTGCTCAGAGTGAGTGTAACTTAGCTCTCTAGTAAAGAAATGGTTCTAGGGTTTGTTACTGGCCATCCAGTTTTTTCCTTAGAATATTGGTACTAGTAGTATTAAATTCCTGGTAATTTAGGTTGAAATAGCTTAACATCTTCCTGTACAGCCCCAAAGCTGACTTTTTCCCACAATGTTAATTGTCTGATGCTTTCTTTTAAGGCATTGAAGAAAAATTAGGTTTGTCTGTAGGTGTGTACATACGCTTACACATACACATAAATAAAAATGTTGTGGCTTGCAGCTGATAGGTTTTCATGTTTTTCTGAATTTCTTGCTTTTTGGCTGCAGCCTGACTTCCTGTTCTAGTTTCTACAATTTATTGTAATGTTTAAAGTTGGAACATTGTGCTTGACTCATTCCTTACTTTAGTGTATGCTTCTTTACAAGCATTTTTGTGAAACTTTGCCTGGAAGCTTACCAAAGTATGAATTTCACATTGTCTTAAAATACCCAACAATGTTCTTCCTCTACAATTCCTACACAGAGTTGAACTGTACCTATTGACATTACTATTCTTGATGCCAAAAGTTTGAAATTTTATTGTTTTTCTGCAGGACTTGGTTGTATGGCAGTGGAGACTTACACTGTTGTGTGGCAGACTCTGTGCAATAATTTGTGTTTATTGTCACACTTCAGCATTACACAACAGCTATAATGATTGCTTGGTCATGGCTAAAGATCAACACCAGTTGCAAAACAAAAAACAAGCAAGGAAACAGGGAAATGTTCTTCCATATCTGTGTGTCTGTCTGCCTTAGTTCTGGTTTTCATGTCTGTGTCGTGGATTTGTATAAGCTTTAGTGTTTTCTTTTGGCTTAACAGCGTGTTTACTGTTGAATATTAAATGTTGGAATATGAAGTGGCAGTTTTTTCAGAGTGGCATTCTGTGGTAGGCGCTTTTAAAATACAGTGCGGTAGAAAATGTGTATTTTGGCTGGTGTTGGCAGTGCTCAGCAGGGAATTCCCAGCATATTTGAAAGCAGGACTGGTGAATGCATCTTGGTGCAGCAGAGAGGGAAAAGGGATAAAGTTGCATAGCTTCAGGAAGAACTTGCCTTTGCCAGTGCATTCATTTTTTGATATGATTGATGAATGGAGAAAATAGTGCCATGGTAAACTCTAAAGTAGGTTAACTGTAATTTCAGAGCTTTTTCCTTAATAAGCTTATTTCAGTTGTCTATTCTTATGTCTAAATGAGGTGGCTTCTGTTAGTACAGAAGATCACATAATTGACTGTCTTAAGGATGGACCCTGGTTTTGTTTCTTCAGCTAAAAGTCACCACAAGGTTATAATAAGTGCTCTGATTCACTACAGTACTAGTTCTGTGGAGGGTAATTGTTCTCATACACCTTGTAGGACAAGGAGTCAGCAACCCTGAGCTAACTCAGTTTGCTCAGTTTACAAATCTAGGCTGTGACCAGTCAATGAAGGAAATCTATTTATCAAATCCACAATTTTTGCTTCTCTCAAGACTCATACCATAATTAATGGGGCAAGCTCAGTGTGCCAAGCTGTCTGGTTTTACATTAAGTACTTGTCTACAGTTAACTGCAAGTTTTCCATCAAATTATTGTCTTCAGAAGTAGAAGTGTTAGTTGTTCAAGCCATGTACTGGTAGATTATGTGGCAAGAGTCTCCATGAAAGGCAGGAAATATGCAAATTATTTAAGATGATAATAGACTCATCAGAGTTTGGCCAATACAGAAACTGTTGCTAGGCTGGAGGCCAAAACAAGTCCAGTCAGGCCCTGACCCTTATTAGCAAAGCATTATGAAAATGCTTGACCTTTTTTTAATGTTTATGCTCCTGTGGAGTGGGATATTATATTGGTACTTGGTTTAGCATTGCAAAGTTTGCATTTAAATAACAAGATGAGGCAGCTGTAGTTAATTGGCAAAATCTGAAAAACATGTCCTTGATAACAAAGCATGCTGGGGAGTGCAATAGCTCTCAGATGGAATGTGGCTTTTAATTTAAGTTGGTCCAATGCTGCATTTCCTTACTGTTTGATAGTGCTGTGGTATATGCTGACTGACCAAAAGCTGTGGTGTTTTTCAGTCCATCACTGCATATAACGATCAGCATCTCTCCTGGGCTACTTGTATAACCTTTTGAGAAGCCCTTCATTTTCATAACTGAGGTGTTGGCAAAAGGGACCAGTGTAAAGAGTTTAATTTCTGAAGTGGGAATACCTCCCTGTTCCATTAACCAGAAACATGTCGTTGGTGAGGTGGTTTTTTTTTTTGCATTTGTCACATCCCTTCAGAACTGCTGTCCCCTGACAGGCTGCATGTCTGTGTCTGTGCCTTTCAGGATATGCCTTAAGTTTTTGTGATCTGACTGGGCTTTGATAGCTTCCTGGAAGGCAGTGCTTGTTGTGAGTACATGGATATTGCTTTGCCACACTGAGTACTTGCAGCCAGGGTAATTAAAGTGCTAATTTCATGAGAATGACATCTTATGGAATGCAGAACAGCTCTGTGGAGTTGTGGCAAGGTCACAGGGACAGCAGCCATATAGAGATCTGTATGTCTTCTCAGAGCACTTGTGTCTTTCTGTGTTATAAAGAGCAAGTTCTCACAATCCTTCATGGTATATAAATTCTCATTTAATGCCTTTCTTTCCATTAGCTTGAACTCTATGGCATTTTTGGCAAGGTTGGGCCTAAGGCTGTAGTAATTGCAATATATGAACCACAGATACACATACTCCTGTAACTTATTCTTTCCCTCTCTGCCAGCAAAGCTGTCTCCTCTCCAGGCTCTGTTGGCATGTGATGGGTTCCAGCATCTGGGACACTGCCTGCTTTACTGGGTGGTACTTGGAGTCCACGTTTGAAAAAGAAGAGAGAGGGAAAAAGGATCCCTGTCATAATCTTTGTCTTTAGCATCAGAATTACTTCTGCTTTATCTTTTTCAGACAGTTAAAACCTTCCCTTGTTTTCCCTGTGGCACTTTGTACAGAGATAGGAATTGTGTGGGTGTAGCTCAACAGTTCATGAGTTTTAGATATATTAAGAAAAGTAGAAAAAAGTATGTGATTGTTCACTGATGGACCGCAGTGTGGGCCAACTAAGCAAATCTGGTTGCTTCCAGCCCCTTCTTCCAGGTGACTTAAAGAATATAAGCCTTGGCTGCCATACCATTTTCTTTACTCAGTAACTGAGCACAAGGATAAGTTCAGCTGCCAATGAATGGCAAGTTTGCAATGCAGTTCTTTTCTGTATAAATAAACATACTAAAGGATTGACTTAGGGAAGATGGTGTGCTAGACAGAGGTTCCTTGTAAGCTTTATAAGAAGGAAAAAAATACTTTTGTAGTCCTCAGTACTTTAATTTGACTGCCACATGAAGCAGGCAATGAAAGTGTTGCACCAACTTTCTCCAAGTAATGTTTCTGCAGAGGGAGTGCTGGAGGCAGAGCAGGGGTTGAAAAACCCACAGAAAAGGTGTAGTGAGGGAGGGAGCCCTCTTCAAAGAGTGCTGCAGTGCCTGAAGGCAGGTGAGTGATGGCAAAGTATCTCTTGAGCATGCAGGGAACAAAACTTCAGCAAGGCACTGGCCCAGATGAAAAACTGCAAGCCAAGCAAAAGAAGGCAAGTTCTTTTGGTACAGTGTTGTACAAGCACTTAACCAAACTCTGAAGAAGAAAAGGAACATCCAAATGGAAATGTAGTATGAAAACCAATCCCTATTAAGGTGTTGATGGAATGTGACATTGTAGTGATTAGACTCTCTCTTCCTTAAGAAACAGGAGCAGGATTCTGGCTCTGGTTCAGTTTAACTGAAATTGAAAACTAAACAGGTAGAGAATAGGCATGTGGCAGAAATCAGAAATCTTGTGTGAGTTACTTCCCACCATAATATCTGACTTCCTGTAAAACATTGGAGCTAGAAGTTGAAAGAAGATAAAGGTTGGTGATGTTCATTTGTACGAAAAGCTGAATAAACCAAGCATTAAAAATAAAGTGTTATAAAGAAATTACTTTATTCTTAATTCCCAGGAAAAAGATTCAAGTGAAGCAGATATTTCTGTGTACACTTACCATCACGGGCTCTTTTTACCTCAAGGATGAATTATTGCTGTGCTTGGACAGCTTGGGCTTTTACTGTAGAAATCTAAGCCACTGCAAAAAGCAGCTCCCAGCAGTATCTGTTTTTGGGAGAATATGAAATCTCTGTTTCAGGTTGTGTGGTGCTGGCAGCTTTGGTTTTGGTTTTTTTTTTCCCTTTTTTCTTCTTGGAGGATTTCAAGATGTTCAGTTTCTTTACATATGCAGTGTAAATGGCTTGGAATGACCTATTCAAAGACTACCTACTACCCTATACCATTCACCTAATTTAAGTATCTTTCTTCCTCTTTAAATGTGGTGATGCTCAGCAGCAGCAGAGTCTTGTCCTGAGCTGAAAGTATTTACACTAGACAGGGTAGATTAAGATAGAGGAAGGTGATGAGCACTCTGCTGCTACAATGTGAGATATTTACTCTTTCTCTGACTGGTAGTCATATAAATGTGTGGATCACATACATGCATCCAAAAATTAGACAACATAAGCATAATATACTTTTCGAATGTAATTTTGTGTAGAATGTTTAATGGAAATTGCTCTGGAGAGGAAAACTAGGGCAATTCAGAGTGGTCTCTGACATCTTGGCACTAAAGTTTAGGGTTTTGGAGGTGCCAGAAATTTCTTGGAAGAGGCCATTACAGAGAGATCAGTAATATTCAGATGGTTCCACAGATAAGGCCTCTATTTATTTTTAAGTGATTGGATTGCTCAAAAAAGAAATAGACAATCTTACATAAAAATTGTGAATAACTGTTGGACCTCTGAGTGTTTCTGGGGTTTTGCAGGTTCTGTCCAACTTCTCTGTGTGCAAGTTACTAGAGGAGGCAAGTGGGACTTGAAGGATGAATTGCTGCAGTGAGGTTTGGGAGACTTGTGTTTTGTTTGTAACCATGTGATTATGGTGGACAAACCTGGATGATCTGTCCTCAATCTCTCTACCTTGTGTTCTTACTGAAAAAAGTTAAGGCACCTCAACCTACTTTTCTTTGTCAAGTTAGTAGTGAGAGAAATTGGCTGTTGTTGCAATTGTTCTTTCCTTGACTAGATTACCCTGCCAGGAAGCTCTTCAGACTCAGCTCAGGATATTTTCGCTTAAATTGGCAACTTGGAGGCATACACTTCTTTCTTATTTCTTGTTTTTTTCTCCTTTTTTAAAACTGTAATCTGTTATATCTGAAATGAATCACAGTTTTATTCACATTAGCTTGAATCCTTTAAAGGCTATTGTTGCTTCTCAGTTAAGTCACAGAATTTTCAATGATTTTTTTCTTTTCAGAATTTTTTTTTTTTTCAATTTGGATTCTCATAGTCACAGTTTCCTCCTTCATACTTTTAGGCTACTCTTCAGTGCATACTTTCCCTGGGAATAGTTAGACAGTTTTAAGTCTGCTAGCACATGCTGAAGACAAGATCTTACAAAAATCTTATTGCATGAGTGTTTCTACTGTAGAAAGTGTTTCCCATAAGTCTTTCTGTTTGAGTCACATGAACACCATTTTTTTTATGGACACTTTAGAACTGAGAGGAGGATACATTTACACATTCCCTGCCCTGCTTGAACCAGAAAACTGGATGTTGGAAAAGGAGATGAGCAGAAAGAGAAGGTGGAGTGGCAAGGAGGGTACAAGCAGTGAGTGTATAATATTTCCCTGAGTATTTTTCTAGTCTTTAGGAAATTGCAGTTTGAGATGTCTGGAGCCAGAAGTGGTGTCTTTTACCAGTAATGCTCCCTAACACCCCACCAGCAGTGGGTAGATTATAATGAAATTTTAGTGAGGCAAAGTTAGGGAGATCAGAATGCTATACAGAAATGATTGAAATGCTTCAGGGGTTATACTGTTAGAAATGGGATGACAATCAGTATTTTATAGAGCCAATTCATGTACTTCAGGAGTAAATAAAAACTGATTCTGTAAGTTAGGAGTTTTTATTTCTCTCCTTAATGGTTTCCTGGCATTACCAGTTGACTGAGAGTTATTGCTTAGCTTTCATTATGCTGTAGATATGTAAAGAGCAAGTGGCTATTTTAAAGAGTAATTATCAGTAAGAACAGAAGAGTATTAAATACAATTGTATAAGAGCATGGCTGGACATTTTACATCTACTTGTAAAACTTTATGGTTCTGCTGCTCTCAGGAGAAAGACAATTTGTGTTTGCAGAGCAGGGCAGCCAGAGTGCTTGGAAGTGTGAGGTCAACTCGCAAAGGAAGATGAGCTTGGGCTGCTTTAGAGGATCAGAACAATAGCTGAGAAATACAAAATTTGGTTGGGGGGAGGTGTGTGTATATATTCTGGTGTATGTATGTGTATCTTTATTGGAGCGTGTGTATGCATATGTATGTGTATATAGGAAGAATAAGACAAAGGGACACAAATTAACTCTAAACTAGTTGCCAGTACTGTCAGAAGAACAAAAGGATATAAAAATACTGTGAATAAGTTTTGGATTTAGGGTGTAAGGTTTCTTCTTTCTGGAGTAGTATGGCTTTGTAGCAGCCCCTAATAGGATTAGTGGATGCAAGCAATCCAAATAGTTTAGATAGATCTTGATTACTTTATGATAAGAAATATGATGCATTGCCTTTGATAGTAAGCTTAATAGATTTGATAATTTAAAAGGTCCTTCTGAGTTCATTGGAGTGAATTTGGGCTTTAGAAATCAGTGTGGCATTTTACCTTCTCATGGTCCCTCATGGAGGTGACTGATGCATGGCAATAATCCTGGTCCCTTAATGACTTCTGCTTTGGTTATATGTTCTAGATTGAGAAATCTGGTGATGAAGTTTTCAAGAAGGAAGACAGTAATTTTGCCATTGAAAGTGTCAAGTTATCAAGATAACGTGACAAAGCATATCTTTTCCATATCATATTATTGTACATTTATTTCTAGCCTAAAAATTCCTCTTTGTTTTTTTTAATTGACACTTGTAGACATTGCCAAGTTGTTCATGCCTTCATGTACAACCATAGTAGTTACTAATGATCCACTGGTACTCCTGACATAGAAGTCAAGTGTTGTCACTAATGAATTCTCTCTGAATATGGAAGGATAGGTCTTTTAGTCTGTGACTCTGATGTGTTTCTTGTGTAAGAAAAACTGTTATTGGAGTATAGTGATGATAGATGAAGTTTATTATCTCTAAGGACTGTTAGATGAACTCTCTGTAGGCAGTTTCTGGTAGAAAGTGGGAAACTTATTTTCGAGCAGATGACTTGTTTCAGTGTGAGTTCAGAGATGGCTGGGTTGGTGCTCTCTGACCTGGTCAGGTCTGGCAGGTTTACTGACTTAGTAAGTGGGGGTTGTTCTCTAATAGTTTTGCTTTGACAGACAAACTTTTACCATTCTTTACACCCTGCTTTTGGTTTGAGTAAGATTTATGACTTTCTTGAGGTGGAGATGAATCAAGGCAAACATTGGTCAATAACGGAGCTGTGTGGAGGTAATGAATTTGGAGAATGTGTATAAATAACTTTTTCACTGGTTGAATTCTTCTGCCTTGGCAGAGGTGAATAGGAGAGCTGACACCTTGAAGCATTGAATTGAGAAATCCAAAAGGAACAACTTGGACCTCTCTGTTTTCAAGGGACTTGTGGCCTTTTTCGTAGTCCTTTAAAACCCATCTACCAGTATGTGTGTTGATTTAAAAAAAAGTAGGCAGTAGGAAGGTTGAATCTTTAGTCTTTTGCAATAAAGATACATCTCCATTGGTTTGACCTTTAGAAAATTCATTGATTAACTAATGTACAATTTAATAACATATAATATTCTTCTTCTTTAGGTCAGTGATTTGGTCTGCCGCTGTTTTATTTCAGTTAATTCCCAGAATAATGATTGAATTATGGCTGTGTGGGATCTGCTCATAGGTGGTGAGTTATTGGGGTTTTCTGAGTAGTGTACAAACAACTATCTTTAACAAAACTAGCAAATTTATACTGCATATTTTTGTGACATAGTTGTAGGATACAGTATTTTCAGAGAATTCCTGGTACTACTTTTGAAAGGCTATATATATAATTTTGCTACTGTGCAATGCAGTTGTAATTTTGTGTTAGCTTCAAAAATGTGTAATTTTTGAGGTAAATTTGATGATGGACTTACATTTTTGCTTTCATAAAATGATACCTAGTGAAGAAAAAACAAAACATGAATGCACAGATTTTAATGCATTGAAATTAAAATGAACCCTGTTATTTTACAGAGCTTCCAGTCTGAGATGGTTTTTGAAATTCAGTTTTGGCATTTGAAGGGATCTTACTGAAGGTGTTCTGTACATGGTTATGAGAGACTGTTTGGATCTCATGTGCTGTTTGAGAGAATATTTAATTTTGGAAAGAAATGTTTAAGCTTTGTTGTGGAAACATTGTAGTCTCTTTGCTGGAGATTAATTCTAGGTCTTTCAGAATTTTGTTTTCCTTTGGCATTGCTAGTGTTGGATAGCAGACTGTCTTATGCAGAATATTTGTGTCCTGCAAGCCACTCGAGTGACATTATAGGACTGGAGTGCATTTTCACAACCTGACTTCACTCACATACCAAAACTCTTGCAGGCATAATTAATGCTGTGACTGTAGTCTAGTCTGCTGCTTTGGGGAAGTAATGTGAGTTAAATGCAACTTGTGGATGAGACTGCACGTCCACAGCAAACAAAACATCTTCGGGTGTGTGTGAGCCCCACACCCTCCCTTGTACCACTTGCATTGATCAGTGTGTGCTGGCAGTGCTGTTTCTGCTTGATAACTCAGCAGCAGATACTCTGCTGCTTTTTGTTAGGTGGTTTTTTTGCTGAGTTTTAAGACTTTTTTTGCTGAGTCTTCCAGCATGCTAAATGACAGAGCTGGCTTAAGGGATTGGATCTTCCCGTGTGGTCTGGGAAGAGATGGGACCCTTGCAACCAGCCATTATTTTTAGGCTGCCGAGAACTGTAGCTTTGGGTTGTCTTAACCTGGATTTGTTTTCTGCTCTGAGAATGTAACTAACTGCTCTCCTGGTTGAGACTATAAGCCTGTTATTGTCCCCAGCAGTGCTAAAGATGACAGTAGAGAGAAATACTTAGGTTTCAACCTGACCTTTTTTTTTGGTGGACTCGCCTCAGTGACATTTTCCATCTTTTGACATGTAGATTGGTGCCTGCAGGTACATCCAAAAGCTATGGAAGAAAAAGTAATCACATAATGACAGATTTGCTTTCACGAATGTGCTGTTAGCAGCATTGCCAGTTGTTTGCCCTACATCTAGTTCCTCAGTCATCAAAACAAAGCTTACAGGCTGGAATATAAGGCTGACCAGAGTTATGGGTTGTTTTTTCCCCTTCATTGAGTTCATCTGGGTGCATCAGAGTCCTTTTAAGCATGTACTTGCAAACATTGCAATGTAAGCTAACTTTTGCAACATGATTTTAAGTGGGTGAAGGATCCTGCAATATGTAGCAGGATCATGTGCAGGGTGTCACAGAAGGTCTTGAGCCTCTTTTGGGTGGCTGAAGATTGCATTTACAAGGTTTTTTTCTCCAAATAATCCTGATTGATCCCTTCTACAAGATTATATGGTGTTCAACTCAGATATTCAATAAATCTAACAGCTCAGTCCCCAAGTTTGGAGGGATGTGTAAGTTGGCACCAGCATGGGAGGGAAGTGGTGTGGTCTTGGTAGGATTTGGTCTCAGAGAAGCCGTGCATACTCTTTCCAGCAGACTGGTTGTCTGTGCATCCACTGCTGCTTTGCAGGGATGGAAATTGCACTTGCTTTTCTGTGGTGCCGTCTCATGAGGGTCTTTAGTGTGCACTAGAGTTACACTGGCAGGCTGTTGCCCAGCAGTTTGTCATTGTCAGGTTTGGAACTGTCCTGTGAAGGGCTGTGCTGGCCCAGGTGAACCAAGTCTGACTTGTCTATTCAACCTAATGCTTCCTCTGTACTTAATTCAAACTGACCTCATCCTGCTGCAAAGAAAGGTGTGTGTCTCCCCAGTTGCTTCACCAGTAAAGATGTGGAACAGTGTTCTCTGAACTTCTCTGCATTAGTGCTGTGTCCCTTTTTCATCTTGGTCTGGTTTTTCTAGTTGGTTTCCTGCTTTTGATGTAGCTGAAAACCTTTGAAAGGTGCTACCCAAACATGTTAAGTTCTTTATTTACTGTTTACTTTTGACTTACCATCTGTTTTATAATCTCTTCTGTTCTCATTAGGCAAGCTTTCTGTTTTTAAAAGCTGACCTCTGATTTGCTTCCTAACTTCCCTATTCAGTCATGCAGGATGTAGGCTTTTGATGCTGGGGCTGATGTGTCCTTTGGATTGCTTTTGTTTTCTAACTGTGCTGCTCTCTTAATATGGACTTTTGTTTGCTTTTGTTGCTGTTTTGTTTTGTGGGGTTTTTTTTCTCCTTTTAGGATGGTATATGTTTAGGTTTGGTTGTTTTTGAGGGGAAGTGAGTTTGGGAGGATTACTGAGTATTTCATTTTTTTACACTGTTTCCTTAAAATTAATTATCCATGTGCCCAATAATTTTATGTCCCACTGTATTCAACTGTGATGTTGAAATATAATTGCATTGCAAACACAGTTACAGAGCAGCTTTCCTATCGATGTTCTTTAACCAGGTCTTGTGTACCACTCAAAACCAAACCAAAAATGGCATCTTTACGTGGTCCTAGCACTCATTTTCAAGCTAGAAGGCAAAAAAATAAAATCTCTACATGCCGTTCTCATGAGTCACAGAGTTCAATTTATATCAGAAGATTTGTTGCCCATTGTTATTAGCTTTCCTAAACTTTCAATTTTGTAATCTCCCTGAACTGGTAGTGCAGTTGATGCATCTTTATTACTTGATTATGTGACTTCTACTGTAAGTTCATCGGGCTTCTCTTCTCCTGTAATACTTTATGCCATTAAATGTTTATATATCCTTCCCATGCAGTGCCATTCCCCACCTGCCTGTTTGTCATTCCCACTGCAATTGCTGATTAAGCTGGTGGGCTCTCAGCATTATACTGTATTGATTTGTCCTCCTTCCACCAGGTCTTGGGGATGCTTTTACTTTGGGGGTGAGGCCAAGTGTTTGGGCTTCCCATGAGTTACTTCTGAAATTCCTACCACTAGTGTAGAAGTGTTTGTAAGTTCCAAAACTCTTATTAGTCATGCCAGTCTGGCTGACTGTGGCATGATTTGTGTGCATGCCTAATGAGTTCTTCCTATTCCCGTCATGCCGAAATCCTTTCCCTCTGTATCACTGACTTCCTATCTCAGCCTCCTTCTTAGGCCCTGCAAGTGGATCTGGCAGCACTTGAGAAAGTAAAACCATGGAACTCCTGAATGTAATTCTCCTGTCCATCAACCTGACCTTACTCTCCAGAGAGTCCATCCTGTGATTCCATGTACTACTGTTACTAGTGTGGATTTGGTGGACTGTTGGGTTGTTTGGTCATTTTTGTTGTGTTGTTTTTGGGTTTTTTTGCTGGATCACCAAGTAGTCAGTGTAGAAGCCCAGAGAAGTTGCTGCAGTTGCATCTGCTGGGCATTGTGCCAACTGATTGTCAGATGTCACAAACACAGCGAGCTGTCTGTCTAATCAAGTCATCTGATAACCCCACTCACTTCTTACTACAGTTCGACAGAAAGCAGAGGGTGAATTATTTCAAAGAGATTAGCTCTGACCCAACTTATGTCCACATGAATGCTAGAGATGGCAAAAGACATGATGAAGTATGGAAGAGAACAAGCAGACGACGAGTGACTTTTTCAGTAGCATTGCTAGTTATCAATTACAGGCCTGCAATGAGGTTCATACAAGGCAGTAGGGTTTTTGAAACTTTTTTTAGATTTGTTTCCTCATAATGAAGTCCTAACTCTAAACTTGTCATTATTCAAACAGAAAACATGCATTTTTTGGAAGCAAAATTACTGTATTGCAAATACCAGCTCTGTGTGAACCTGTGCTTCGTAAGAAACCGTGAAAAAACTGATGCCTTCAGTGAGGATCCACTTTGCCCTGTATGTTGTCTCCCAGGGATGGCTGATGGCAGATGCTATTGCAAGAATATAAGAACAGGGAAAGCCTGTAAAGATGCTTCTGTATCCTCCAGTAATTTCCTATACTACAGCTAGTGTCTTTGTGTTTATGGCTTGTCTGATTGTATGGCTGGTGACAGCGTGCAGTAACCAGTGTACTTGCTCAGAAAATGATGCTTTGTTGTCTTGATGTCAGAGTAACTAAGGCATGTCTGCTGTGTACTGAAAATTGGGGCCTCAGCTGGGTCTGCTGGTTTGTGTGTTACTGCATCACTGTGTCAGACTGCAGTGTGTTCCTCGTCCAGAGGGACCAGTGACTACTCAGGTGGTTGCTAACACACTTCTCTGCTGCCCAAGTGCTGTGTGTTCTTGTTCAAGGTTAGCATGGTTGTGTTCACCTCTTGAGCAGTTTTGCTCTGTCTTGTGGTTTGCCTAATCCGCTAAAGCAGCACCGTGTCTGAAAGCTCCTCTGCTTTTTCCAGCAGTATAGGCTGTTCTAATGAAAGTATTTACCTTTCTTTAATAGTCTTACTGCTGCTTCTTGTTGTTTAAGCAGTATTGTGTCTGTTTCTTCGGGTGAGGTACAGATGTAAGCAGTCATCAGTCATCATCCTTGCCCTTTTTCATGGCCCTTTTTGCCTCTTCTCTTTGACCTGATACCCCTGCGTGTGCTTCTGCACAGTGAAACAGCACAGAAACAAACTTGGTGTGAGTTAAACTGGCAAAAAAGAGCCATTTTGAACCAGATCAGTTCCCCAGTCACACGTGTTTGTTGCAGAACATGAGGGGAGGCTATCTGGGGATGAGAAACTGTGGGTGAGGCTGTTCTTATTTAATCAGCAACTCAACTTCACTGTTACTCAACCCTCGATGCAGTAATTTGTGATTTAAGGGGTGGGAAGACAGAGATCATGTAAGTTTATCTGAAGACATGATACTTATAAACTTACGCTGACTGACAGATGTCTGTCTGTCTTAGAAGCATCCAGTCTCTGTAGTGGACATTACTTTCAAGCCATTGAGAACCTGTGATTTTGAATCATCTTTGTTCATCTTAAAAGTGCTGTGTCTTATTACTTCTTTTCTGTATCAAAAATATAAATTCCATTTGGCTCTAATTTCAACACTATACTTAGTCTGTCTTCAAACTCTTGTCTCATTGGTTAAATTACATGGCTAAGTTCTATACAAATAATGCAATCTAGGGTGCATTGATTTAATAGTAATTCTGGTGATCCAAAAGATTAATTTATTCCAGCTCTTGAGTTAGTGAAGTCTGAATTAGAGGGCAAATTCGGATTCTGCTGAGGCTTGTTTTTTGGCTCCTCTTGCAACATTATCGTGAGGTTCTTAACCACTTCCAAAATAATTGAATGTTTACTAAATTTTCAAAGTTAAGCATTTGTAAAATAAAATCTAAAAATTTGAAAGTGTTCCCTAATGTATCTTGTTATATGGTTCCTAGTGCTTCAAGTCTCTTGCAAGCTACTATTATGCAGTAAGAGTAGAGGAGGAACAATGATTTTCAAAGGAATAATTTTGAATGTCTCGCTGAACTGCAGTCTCTTCTGTCAGCTGACACCT
Source organism: Calyptomena viridis (assembly GCA_013390005.1). Taxonomy (NCBI): domain Eukaryota; kingdom Metazoa; phylum Chordata; class Aves; order Passeriformes; family Eurylaimidae; genus Calyptomena; species Calyptomena viridis. The sequence goes on from WEIV01000082.1 coordinate 263,063, forward strand.
TGGCATATAAGCTTTGTAGCATATTACTTGTATAAAAAAATCCTGTCTAGTTCCAGTTTTTTTGTTAGGTTTCTTCAAATATTTCTCATTCCTTTGAACTGAGTTCCACTTAAGCAGAGAACTCCTGTGTGTTAATTTCTCCCAGGCTTGGCAAATTTTAAGTTATTGGCATAAATTTTTTGTTCATCTGTTTATGTTGTGCCCTTAGGTGCTTATGTCTCAGCATGCATCATACATTTGGCAACTAAGAGAAAGCATTTTAAAGGTCCAAATGGATGCCTTTATGACTGTATGCCTGATGTCTTGTAGTGTAAGTGTCTGAACTTAATTAACAAAGTTATTTTCCAGAACAAATTGCATACATTGCATTGCCTGCTTCTACTCATTGATCTAATATTTTGAAAGAACAACATGTCTCAGAGTTAACTGAAATTCATTAAAATATAAGTTATGATTCGTCTGTAGCAGAAGAATCCCAGTTATAGCTCTAATAAAATTTTGTGTGACCTTTTAATAACTGCAACAATCAGCTTTCACTGATGGCTTGTCTTAGTGCTTCAGGTAATATTTCAGCAGAACAAAAAAACAGTTTATGAAAATCCAGCATCCCTATTGCTAATGGTCACGGGCAGTTTGGGTAAAACTGTCAAGTAATCTGAAGGAAAAATTCTGTATCTTCATTGGCAAGGAGAACACACTGTCTTTTAAGGGAGTATGTGTAGACTCTAAAGGTAGGAGTAGCATGTTAAGCTACTGTCTGAAATCTGTGCAAAACAATATTCCCTGGCTCTTGGTTTGTGGTAAATATGTAGTAACTACTTGTGAACATGGAATTGGTTGCTGTCTTAAAAGAATGGAAATGATGCTGTGGCACAAAGCTTCCAGACTTTTAGTACCTGGAGAATGTTTTTTCTCTATCAAGTTTCAAAACTGATTTTGTACCCAAGTCATTCTGCTAGTGATGGAAGGGGAAAAGTTATACCAGCACCTCAAAACTAATGTTTGCTGCATTCTTGCTAGGGACTTGTAAGGAAAGAAAAATCTAGGAGCTGCAGCTGTTCTTTATCAGATCCCTTTAACACTGTCTTCACTGTTCTTTTATGGGGCAGGAGTTCTTGGAACCTTATTCAGTTTTCTAGAACATTTTGGATGTTCTTAAAACATTTGGATACATTAATGGAATTTTACAAAAGGGTTCTGGTGAATCCTTTCAAGGCATTAGTTGTAAAAAAATTACTATTCAAAGGAAAATACTTCCACTGGAAATTCCAGTTTGTACCTAGAATGATCATAAGTTATACATGAGATCTTTGATATTGAATTGTTTCAACTTTGAATTGCAAAGCTTCCAATTATTTTTTCTTAGGGTGAGTGTGTTGCACAC
>WEIV01000082.1:264453-274774 GCA_013390005.1 Calyptomena viridis
CATGGCTATCTCTAATTCAGGACTACTTGCTCCTCCTCAAGAGGAGATTCTGTAGTGTTGCTCTGGGAGGATAAATAGTGCCAGTCGTTGTAAATTTGAAGAGTTGGTTTGTTATCGTGGCTTCATTTGGACACTGTGTACATGTGTTTTGAGCTCAGTTTTAGATATGGGAGTTGTGTGTGGTTTGAAGTGGCTCACTTTCTTTGAAAATTGGGTGGGGAGGTGACTGGGCGGGACCTGTGTAGTTCAAAACACTTAAAATGTAGCCAAAGTTACTTGATGCAAATTATTTATCGGCTCAAATTCAGTATTTTCGTGGTGTTTCAGTCGACAGCTAATATAGGAAACATAAAATAGTGTAATGTCTTCTGGGGAATGAGAGGTAGAAATAGCCAGGGAGAAAATACCAGCTTTGCTTTGTGAACAGTTCTTGTTAACTAGTTTCAATGTATAATCTGAACTTTGCTTGATTTGATTAAAAGAAGTATAATGACTAATGATGATGACTGATAATAAAGGTATCAGGGAAACATATTTCTTCAGAACATTTAAATATGCCCCATAGAAAGTCATAATCAGGTGATTGCAGATTCTGAAGTAATAATGTTAGTAATTTGTAATGACACTGAATTGATTTATTAACTTCATAAGTCTGATTTTTCTGCTCTGGTTCATAATTGTGCAATTGGGGAAAAAGAATTGCTTAAGTAGGTCAGAGGATAAATGTGAAGAGTTTTATAATGTATATATATTGTTATATAATTTTATTAAATTATACAAGTTATGATATCTTAACCTAGAATATGATGACACTTGTTATTGGGTGCTTTTGAGAGTAGAGCAGAATTTTATCAGGAGTTACAGTCCTAACTCTGGATGTGTTTAATAAGCATGTGTACTGTCTTGAAAGATTAAGCATTATTTTGATGACAAGTTCCAAAGAACTTCAGAGTTTGCATTTCAAAATTCAAAATCCACTTTCTCAAACTTTTTGTGTTTTTTTTTTCAAAATGCTGAATGCTCCAGAAGTTTTGATCAAAATGAGGGTTCCAGAATTTATGAAAGCAAATAGACTTATTTAGGGAGAACGTCCTCAACCCTCACGGACTCCTAATGGGCATGTGGAATGCAATAACTTAATAGTTAAGTTATTTCTTATCCCCCCTTTTTAGAAGTTTGTTACATAGGGCCATAAAGTATGGAAAAGGTGGAGGGAGAGCAGAAAGGGAAGATGGAAGGACTGGGAGAAGGGAAACAAGGGGTAAAACCACTTGAAATACAGAAATGAGCACAATGGGCAGGGTAATGAGTTTTGAAATGTAATGAGTTCAGAGTGTGATGGAGGCAGGAGTACACACTTAACTCTGTAATGCCTTGTCACATCTCAAATTGTGAGAGACTGGTAGTGCTGATCAGAGGAGTGTTATGTGCTTATGGCTCTGTTACAAAACAGTGTACAGTTCAGTAATTCCTGATCTAGTGCTTAATAAGAGCCAGAATTGTCTAGGCCGAGTACAGGACCATCCTATCTGCTCTCACACAGCACTGTAGTGCTCAGATAAACATTCTTGCCTGGAAGTAGCTGAGGGATGTCTGTCTTCAAGCTGTGTTGTTCCCTCTAGACCTGTGCTGAGACTTGTAGGCACCTTTAATGAAAAGAATATGTATAAAGCAAAGCTGATTATTTACTGTCTTTAGTAATTTATGCGTTGAAATAGAGATGGTTGGTTGGTTTTGAGCAGTGAGTTTGTGTTTACCCTGTTGGTCACTACTTGGATTAGTAGAAGTTTACAAGATAGAAGGCTAAACTAACTAGTCAGAGGTAAATATGGAAGAGCAAGGGGTCATGGTTGCATGATCACAGAAAATACTGTGATAGTGTTCTGGTGAGGAGCCTTGGCGTCGCGAGTGCTGTGTCTTAAGGAGGATGTAACCCCTTGTCTCATTCTGATAGTTCCATTCTACATTGTTAGCTTTTATTATTTAACAGACATGTTCTACTCAGCATTCAAAGGAAGGTAAAAAAACACTTTGCCCACTGTTCCTGCTCTTCCAATCTTGTGAAGGAGCTGTGTATGAATTTACCATTCTATTCCTCCTTACTTTTTTCTTCTATCTACTCTGAAATAGTGTCCTCCCCTCCCTGTTTTGTGTGGGTGATGGCTTCATGCCACTGTTCTTCATCACTGCAAAGACTATTTGCAGTTTGAAATGATTAATGGTTTCCCTGTTGCATGGATGATTCTGACAAGAAATAGTAAACATAAAGGCTGTGCTAACATTGCTGTTGCTAAGATCTGCAGCCAAGGTGCTGGAATAACCTTATGATATTGCATTGGCTAATATTTGGGTCATACTTGGAAAGCTTTCTTCACAGCTGTATGGGTTAGAAATACTTTTAAGGCTAGATTTTTTTTTTTTCCCCTTAAATTTTAAAAAACCCCTTCTCAGTTAAAAAATGGAGCCATGCCTATATTCTTTCTGGCCTAACTGCTTAGGATCTGTGTTGGATCCTTACTTTAACTTGATCTTAATATCTTGGAGATACAAATGGCTTCAGTGACTAACATACAGCCCTAGGGATTGATGCTGTGAAGACACTCAGTCCTAGATAACTTTAGTTAACTTAATGATTTAGCACCTATCCAGATGTATAAACCTGATAGCTGCTGATTGAGTTATAAAACAGCTTGATGATCCTGGAGTTTGTGATAGACAAGAGCTGTGGTTGGAACTTTGAAGCATTGCAGCTTGAAGCAGTACAAGGTGATGAACTGGTGTGTCCTCTTGGTTAGTGTGTGCACACTCAGCTGTGTGTCTGTGCAGACACTGTGGCACATCACTTCATTGTACAAACTCAGTTTATACCCACTCGAAGTGGGAATTTGGGGAAGAAACATTCCATTTTAGAGGGAAATTCAAGTATTTTGCCTTAAAACAAGATATGTAGGCCTAAAGATGCATCAGGAACCCTGGGCAATGAAGTAACTAGTTCATGTGTAAGGAAAATGCCATCCTGAGGAATTTCCAGGTGCATTGTGACCTGTAGTGCTGCAGACTAAGTGCTCTGACTTTGCCACCCATACTGCCCAGAGGAATATTTCTGTGGAGAATGTTACGATTTTGAAGGTTGTTTCTTGAAAGTGCAGTCTGAGGAGCTGTAAATATTCAAATCTTTTTTTAGCAATGCTAAATAAGTCTACATAACCGATGTGTGCCATTTCTGAGGCTTTTTGGGTTTTGGTACATGTAAATATTTATTTTGGCAAAGTGAACAGCAAACTTAAGAATATATGTCATAGAAACTCAATCAGTTTCATGAAGTTGATTGTCTTGTGGGAGCTGGAGGGAGAAGGTGCAAAAGAACAACTCTGCCATTCATATTGACATTTTTACTAGTTGTGTGTGAGCATCCAGTCAGAGCATAGCTAAAATTTCTTGTCTTCCCCTTAAAAATTGTTTCTTGTACCTTCTCTTTTCTGGAATAGTGCCCATATTGCCTGAGCTCCTCTAATACAGTATATAAGAACAGCAGCTCTGCTGCAGCTGAAGCAGCAGACGTGTCATCTGGCTGTATTTGTGAATTTATATCCATTTTTAAAATTAATTTTGAATGTGATCTTAATTAAGGTGTTGCAGGTTCACCTCAGAAAATGACCTACCAGTCAGCTGTCCTTTTATTTTTAACCCTGATTATACTGTTGTTTAAACTAGATATTCTTAAAATAGTAGCTACTTTCTGACCTTCCTTAAGATTAGCTGCTTAGATAAGCAGAAGTTGCTAACAAATTCACACCTAGCAGCTCAGGGTTGAGGCTGATCTCTCTAGGGCATGTGATGATTTCAGGAAAACCACTGAATATACTAAGTGTGTTATATGCCTAATGAAAGAAATCACTGAATGTTTGTTTCTGAACTACAGTAATTGGAAGACTCGTTCATTTGATAATTTAGTCCTGATGGTGATTGAAAGAATGTGCTGCACCTTCCAAAGTAATTAATAACATTTTGAGTAACTGTATAGTATTTTAAATTTAAAAAATTGCAGATCTTGCTTCCAGCTTCTGAAGGCAGTAGGTTGTAGTGATTGTCTTTGAATTGCTGTGCGTTGGCAATAATGAACCTTCTTCATTGACTGAACATGTAGAAGGCGTAGTGATTTTGAGAATTTCAGCATGTTTCTCACATGGGAGAAGAATCACAGAATATATTTCCTCCTATTCGGGGAAATCTGTGGTGAATGTATTCCAATCTTTGTGGGTTTTGCTGGATGAGCTCATTATCCTGGTGAGGTGGGGTTTCTTGTGAATGTGTGCACTTGGACACAGGCAGGGAAATGGATTTGAGATGCTTTACTCATAGCGAAATCTTTTTTTGATTGTGTAAAACTAGTCAAGCAAGTTGTGCCTTTATTAACTCCTGTCAAAATACATATGAAGTGGCACTGTAGTGAAAGAACTTTTTGTTTGCATGTAGCCCAAAAGACACTTTATATTGACTTTCAGAATAGGAAAAATGTCGTCCATGGGCTTCTCTAAATTTTCACTTCAGAACCCACTTTGAACTTGAGATGAAGAAACTGATTTCTGTTCTTGATTCAGAAAATGTTGAATAGTACCTTGAACCTCACTGAAGCTTCTCAGTCTTTAATTATTTATCACTTCGAGAAATATATGTTTTCTGATCCTTAAAATATCTTGCATATCTCTCTATTAAATTCCATAATTCTGCTACATAGAAGGAAACATACAGAAGTGTAAGGTGAATGTGGAATTTTCAGGGGTTTTTTTGATCCTGGAGCTTTTTAATGACAATTGTCTCTCTCATAGTTTAACCCATACTTTCAAGTCTGAATTGTTCCTTTGTTCTCTTACATTGTATCACAGAAAATCGGAAGGAGTCTGCAGTGAACATTAGGAGGCTGTTTGATCTCTTCTCTTGTTAAAGGAGTAATATGTTCACAGCATTTCTGAGAGTGGCCTGTTTTTTGGAGGCCTTAGGGGATACACTGGTGATGGCAGCTGTACATCTTCCCAGGCAGTCCAATTCCAACATTCATGTTTCTTACCATTAGGATTTTTTAAACTGAACACTTTAGAATTTGGGTTTCTTAGCATCTTCTGTTGCCAGATGTTCCCCTAAGTCTGAGTTAAGTAGCTGGCCAACAATTTCCTTGTCTTTCTCTTTCATCTCATAAATGATAGCATTTTTTTCCTTTAAGCTCATTAATAATCGTGTGTTATGTTGGAAATTGATTGTCTTCATTGTGGCTCTTTTTCTTGTGCTTTGCTATTTTTCTGTCTTCAATAACCTGATTTAATTTCTCCAAGTGGATCTATTGCTGTGATTGTTGTGCCCACATCCTTTATGTATATTATACAAGTACTTGTACTTGTGCCCACATCCTTTGAGGAAGGAGCTTGGAGCTGCTGTGAGAAACTACTGACTTCGTCCTTTTCTTGCTTCTCTTGTCTTCCAGAAGTTCTTATGTATTGTCTACATTTACCAGATTCTATCTTTATAAGTCAGGATGGAGGGCTATTGCTATTCTCCCTTATTCACCTTTGGGGATTCATAAGTTCATGTCTTGACTTCTTTGTGTCTTACCAGACTTTTTCTGGAATATATCTGGTAAGCTGAAATGTCCTCACACCGTGTTGTGTGCTTGTATAATGACTGTTGCAGGAAGACACTCAACAGACTTCCTTGTTGTAGTTGACCAGCTCTGTAACATCCATCAGGTTTCCCCTTCCGTCACAAACCGGGTACTATGAGCAAACCTGCCCTCCTGCCAGAGTGTCTGTGCAGATGGGCTCAGTAAAGCTCTCTGTGCATGTGCCCTCCTCCTTCATTACTGAGCTGTCGTCTTGTGTCGAGTAGTGGGCATTGTGACAGCTGGAAATGCCACAGCCTGGAGTGTACCAAAGTTTGGAGTGCCTCAGTGCTTGCTGTGCTCCTGAACATGGCTGGCATTGTGTGTTCAAGGGATTGCAGCAGACTGTTCTCATGATAAACTTTAATTTCTTTTCCTCCAGATGCTTCTTGTTTGAAACCGTATAATGTGAAGATTTAGCATTTTTTAGAAGGTGTAGCATGATCTGAAATAAGACAGAAGAAGCTTTATGTTAAAAAATATAAATGTTAAAATTTCTAGAACTTAGTAACGAGCTTGTTCACTTGCATGAAGCAAAAAGTAAAACACTGCTAATGCAACTTTGGTTGTTCCAAGTGCTTTCTTGGGTGTGTGGGAGGTTGGAAGTCCTCGGAGATAAAGTGGAAGCACTCTGGTCTTACACAGGGGTGAGTGTGCTGCTTTTCAAAGTGTCAGATCCCACAGCCCAGGGTGTCAAGTGACGTTAGAGCTGTAGAAGCTTTTCTTCCCTTCTCTGGTTATAAAAGATAGGGGTTAAATAACAGTAATTAAAATGTCTATCTCAATATCATTTTACCTTTCAGTTCATCAAGCTTAATCCTTTTCACTTCAGAGTTCTCCAAGTTTTTGTATTACTTGGATGTCTTCAAGTGAAACAAAAATATTCGCACTCATCTTTTATAAAAGTAGAGGGATATTCTTGAACTGTTACCCTTCTTTTCTCCTGTTCTTCCCACTTTTCTCCCCTTTCTTTTTCTCCTTACCCATGAGAAGGAAGAGCAACTTTTCATACTGCTTCTGAGGGTACCAGAGCAAGACCAATATATTCTTAGCTCTGCTTTCTCCCCCTCACCCCAACTTAAAGAATCTCTTCACTTTGGTACATAGGAGGCAGCTTGTATCCCAGTAGTGCTTTGTATTGAAAGATGCTATTTTTAACAGTGTATTCTGCGTGATGTCAGTGTAAGTTATTGGCATGATACTCTTAACTGTGATTGCAGACTGACTGCTAAAATAGCTTGCACACTTCTGCTTTCAATCTAAATATTTTCAGTAACATATAGCAAGCAGGTCAGTAATTGGTTTAGGGGATTTTGGTTGTGAAACATTAACTAGTGTACTTAGAGCACTGGTAAGCATGCTATATAAGAGACTGTTTCAATACTTTCAATATCTGTATAGGTTTATACCTTATAACCTGCACGTGGAGTCCTCCAATTCTTCAGAAATTGTAAGAGATTAATGCTCAAATAAAATATAGGGCTGTCCTAGTTTCTTTATTAATGAAAATAGTGTAATAGTGGCTGGAGGGACACATGGGTAGCAGTGATTGGGTGATCTGTGCACTTGGGCTTCAGCCACACATTTTCTGGCTTGCCTTTAAGGTCAATGTTTGGGTTGTTGGATGCACTTGTGTTTCAGTATCTGACTGTGTTTGTATCCACCTTTTGGTGCCTGTGCTTATATGTAAGGAAGCAATTTCAGTTTAAACTCTTTAACAGTGTTACAACTCAATTCAGTTTTGCACTTGAAAGTAGGAGAAAACAATGTACGTGATCAGCTGGTTTTCATGGAGTAGTGCCTGACAACCTCTATAGCAAATAACTGAAACAGTTCCTGCTATTTAGAGTAGAGCTGGGCAGGACTTTTCAATAAATAGTGAATTACACAATGGCTGGATAGAAAGTTTATAGTCTTTGGGTTGCTTGTGAATTTGCTGTGGCACCTGTGGATAATTTTAGGTGGAAATACTTTTTCAATATCTGGCTCACAAATTTTAAAAAAATCGCAAAAATTACCCCTATGAAAGTAGAATGATTGTCATGTTTACAGAGGGTTTGAAGGATCTGGATTTGGTCCCTCTTTCTGCTCCTGTACAGTTGGAAATATCTTCTACCAGCTTTCAGCTGCTGAGGATTTGGGGGTGCTCTGCATCACTCCTGTGGTTAATGCTGTCAGCAGTGTTTGACAGGTTCCTGGCACCATAAAGAGAAGCTGGATAACCCATCAGGCAAGTACTTTTAAGTCTGTTGGTTCAAGAGAGCTCCCTCCCAAGCTTGGAGCTGTTTTGCTTTTATGCTTCATCCTAAACTGAGTAAGAGAACTACTTGAAGCTTGTTGTTAGAGCACTTCCCAGGAAGTGTAGCATCTGGTTTTGTGAATTTTTTTTTTTTTTAAGCTAACAAGAAAAGCCCCTGTAGCTTTCTGACTCCATCAAGAAGGAACTACTCAGAAAGTTGAGAGTGCTCCACCCCAATATGCTCTTTGGCTCTTGTGGGTTCAGACTTCTTTAGGCAAAAAGAAGACTCAGATCTCCAGCATGCCATGCATATCTTTGCTGTACATCATTGGATGACAGGGACTCCCAGCATTTTTTTACTGAAGATTTTTAGGTCCAACAATGTGTTGTTCAAAAATCTCCCCCCTTTTTATTTTAAGACAAACAGATAACCATTGAAGAATTTTTTTCAAGTTGAAAGTGTTCCAATTTCCTTAGCTATTTTCAACATCACTATCTGTGGAGTTTAGCACCTTATCCTCAGATTTGCAGTTTATTTGTTTTATTTGCTTTAAAACAAGAAAAGTATTGCAGACTTGAGGAAGATGGGCAGGCAGCTGAAACCAAGGATGCCAATAAAAAGTAAAAGCATCACTAGAAACAAAAAGATCTTTGCATAGCTTGTCTGGCTTCTAGGGGCAAGTTTCCTGTAGCCTTTGTTTACTGTAAGACTAGAAATGCTCTGTAAAAATTGGAAGCATCAATGCAGGTGCAAGACCCTCCTCTGTAATTCTGCCTGCAAGTCTGGACATGGATGTTCAAGAAGGCAAATTTAGACTGAAAAAAGTGTAGAGATGTGATGATCAGAATGGAGAGATCCCTTTGGAGAGGAAACTGAATGAGCACAACCTATTCAACTCAGCAAAGTAAAGTCTGAAGAGGCATAAGAATCCTTTCTATAAATACTTTGGGGAATAATAACCAGGAAGGGAAAGAATTATTTAAACTAAAGGACAATGTTGGCAGAAGAATAGCTAGGTACAAGCTGACTGGGAAAACATTTTGGCAGGAAATAGGAATGTTTCCAGAGGCTCTGAATTTGGCAAGGTTTTAAGGCAGCCTTCTATTTTTTCATATTGGGGGTTTTGTCCCCATTATTCTAACATGTAGAATGTGGATCACTTATGAACAGAATTACATACTTATTCCTTATGATAGCAGGAGCCCCGAAGGTCCCTTCAGCCTTATTTCTTGAATCTTAAGATTCAAGTCACTGACTGTTCTGAACCTTTGGTCCATGTTACACTTTGAAGACATCTGTGATGGTAGTTAAGTAATTCTGTTCAGTAGGCTGAGATCTTCTGTGTAGACATACTGATACCTTTAGTGGCTCCTGGGCAGCTGAAAGGTTGGAAAAACATTTAAGTCAGATTTTTTGTTGTAAGGAATGTATGGCTACCAGTGGTAGTTCATTTACCCAACTTGATCTGAATGGTATGTTTATGCTCCTACTACCACTAGAACAAAAATACATGCATACAACTTCTGTTTTCTGTTGGTACTCATTGACATGGACCTTCAAAGTGTATGCAAATGTTTCAGTGCTACTTGATCTTCAGTGATGGTCTCCGATTGTCCTTTAAAAGTAGCAGTAAAGATGCTGCTAGGATTGTGGTGAATTCCTGGGAGGAATTCAGTTTTGACAAGAAAGTAAATGTGTATATGTTTCCCTGAATTACAGCCCTCCACTAAGTGTATTACAGCTAATAAATCTCATAATCCAAAGATAAAGATCAAGAGAATAATCCTAAAGTCCAATTTGAATCTTATTCATGCTTGTTTCTGTGCAAGGGGAGAGTGTCTTTGGTGCCATAGCAATCTAATAATTCTGTTGATGTCTTGAAGGGCAACTGGGATACCTTTCTTGAAAATGATGGTAAAATGTTGATCTGGATAGAGAATAATGTAATAGCCCACATTTGGTTAAATGTCAGGTAATGGGTCCTTCTGACTTTATGGTCTTCAGTATTTATTAACAACTTTAAAAAAGGGAGAAGGGTGGCAGTCAAAAAGAAATAAAAGGAAATCCAAAAGAAAACTATGACCTCAGCTTCCTCTTTTATTCATCATCATTCAAAAAAGGGAACTTGTCCAGCTTAATTGAGCAAGGAGCAAGTTACTGTACCAGTAGGTGAGAGCAACAGGTTTTACAAGTTTAGGTGAGGACTGGACGCTGCTGTGCTGGTGCTGTAGGGACTGAGAGGCATATCCTTTTCTGCCATCACATGATGAGTATCTTGTGCCACACCAGACAAAGCAAATGGGATGGAAGAAAAGGGATGTGGGCTGTTCCTTGAGAGTCCAAAGCTGCACATGTCCCTCTGTATGGACTCTCAGTACAGTTTCACCCAGCAGTGTTATGCTGTGCAGTTGTGCAGGACCAATCTGCT
>WEIV01000084.1:0-12834 GCA_013390005.1 Calyptomena viridis
GTCAAAGTGCACTGTGCACCCACTGCCTACCCACTGTCTACCAATGCTTCGTACTTTTGGGGTTCAAATGTGCCAGGCTGTCAAACCCACACAGTCCAGAAAACTCTGTTTTCCCTATCCCCCCCCCAGCAGGGGGCAGGGCCCCCCTAACATTGGGAAGTGTCATCATCATTGTCAGCCTCCATGGTGTACATGTGGGAAGTACCCTCTAGGGGGTCAGAGTCATAGCCCCGACTGTCCTGTCTGGTTCTGCAATCTTGGATGTAGGCATCACGCTCACCTTCACTAGTTTTGTGCTTTTTGTCTTGGCTTTATCCTTGGCCTTGACTTCATTTTTCAGTTCTTGGGCTTGGGCGGCCAAGGTACAGGTGGGCTTTTTGTCCCAGTGGGTCATGTCCTCCCCACAGCCCGAAAGGAAATACCACAGTTCAGTCCGGGAGGGGGCCTTCCCTCTTGGGCCGGGGGATGCCTACTATGGACTGGGGTTACAGTAATGCCTTTTGCCTGGCCCGTATCTGTTTGAGGCTGGTGTTAACCTCCTCCTGCAATTGTTTGATCCTGTCAGCTACGACTTTCTGGATCTCAGCAACCATCTCACTGTGCATATTTTGGCCCACTGTGTCCTGAGTGTCCCCATCCTCCTCCTCCTGGACGCTGCCAGCTGTTACTTCAGCAGGAAAAACTTGGTGTTTGGAAGCGGACTGAACCATTTTGTCATAGTATTTTAGTACCTCTATGATGTTATCTACCGAGTCCCCATTCTCATTGAACCGCAGCATTGCCACGTACCGCATGTATGCCTCAGGCCCCAAAGACAGGAACCTTTTCCACATTCCACAAGTGCACTGAGCCTCCTCTGGGCTCTGTAGATCCACCCCCCCACTAGCAAAAATGAGCCTCAGCATACCCAGCTCCCTCAACCTCTGGATAGCCTTGTCCATGTTGGCCCAGGGCTTCAGCTGTAGTTGGATCTCCAGCTCATTAGCATACCTATCCCTGACCCACAGTACCAACCGTGCCCAGAGGCTTATGGCATCCGCAGGTCTCGCAAACCTTGAATCAATGCTGCGGTCCCCAGCCAGGTTCTGCAACCTTTTTGCCTCTCTGCCATCAATGAAAACACTGTTCCCGTAAGTGTCCCAGACTTGCAGCAGCCAGGAGGTCATAGTCTCACTCCTGTCATGCGTGAGTTCTTTTTGCATGTCCCGCAGTGTTTGGAACGGGATCAACTCCTTTGTTATGTCTGGCTCTGTGTTGACTATAGATGGTTGCTGCTGTGAAGACTCTAGCTGCCCATCATCAGCTGGTGGGTTAGCTGGTGAGTGTTTGAGTTTTTGGATGGGAGCCGCAGTCACTGAGGTTGGTTCTGGTTGGGTGGCTGGGGCACCTGCAGGGTCTTCNCCTGCAAACCACGTCCACCCCTGCCTGAAGAATGTTATCATTAGGCATATAACTGAAGTTTTGATATGCTGTGCCCCCCTTCCCCTTTGGCCAAGCAGATGTACCTTTCACTATAGAAACTGATTAAATTAGTTTTGTAAAGGAGTGCTGAAGACACAAATAAGCATGAGCACTCATATACAGCTGGAACACTCCTAAGACATTGACAGCGGGGGGTACAAGGGGGGCTGGGCCCATGACACCCTGCCAGGGGCAGGGGGCCCGACACCATGCAGACATGCGCACCCCCTGCCCTGCCATGCACAGCCCTGCTTGTAAACAAAGGGGAAAAACTTTTCCATAAAATAAAACCATAACAACTGGTAAGTTCCTCTGACTGACCCTGCTCTGGCAACTTGGCTTTGTTTCAAGGTTTTTATTTTGTATGTGAGGCTTTTTGGGAAGGCTGTTAGCAAGGTATAGCATCACATACCTGTAACTCAAGCAGTTCTGTTGCGTGGTTTCACACTGCAGAGCAAACTGTGCATTGGAAGCATTCAGTCCTGAGAAGATTAATTTTAAGATCAATTTTTATTTGCCTTGTAACAACCTAGAACTTATATTCAAGTACAGGAGCCCTTTTGTGCTAAGCACTGTACATGTCTAATAGAAGACTAGCTCCAACATTTGATTATACACATTGATGCCATAGTAGTGAGTTCAAGAGGTGGAAGAAAAATGCAACAGAGGTGAAAATGGCTAGTGTAATTGCAAGGGTTAGTGAAACTTTTTGCCTGAATGGTAGCAAGTAGTAAGAACAAAAATAGAGCCCCAAGACCCTGGAAGCTGCAAAATGAAATCTGAAGCCAAAATGAAATCTGAAGCAACAGTTGCATTACTCTCTCATGGAAAGTAGATGTGAGGAATGATGCAGAGGAACATCATGTATCTTTTGACATCAAATCTGTCTTGGCCAACAGCCATTTCAAATACATATGGGTCTGTGTCCTAAACTGTTAAGGGTCTTCGAGGACCTTTGAAACCTGCCTCTGGGGGATGGTGTGATTTTTCTTACTCTGGAAAATCAAGGGAGGAAATCATGCACACTACAACTTAGCTTTCTCTCTCTCTTATTTTTTTTTAAGGGAATTGTTACAGTTCTTATCTAGTGAGCACCATCTTGAGCTGTGAACTTCTGGCTGTGTTAAAACTAACTGTATTAATGTAGTATGCAAGCAGAGGTGAAATAATAGGAACCAATAGTAACTCTAACTTGAATGTTCTTACTAAGTTTTAAAAACTATTATGTTGAGTAAGGAAGCTTTTTGATTAAATTATGAAAGACATGATCTCTGTGCAAATTTTACGATTTGTTGCATTTCAAATCACACTAATTCATTCCTATGAATGCTTTTCCCTCCAGTGTCTTGGAGTTTCACAGACATAGGCTTGTGACCATTTACATAATTATCTAAATGGGCAACCCATTGTCATCCATCATACTTTTCCCCTCAGGAACTCTTGATTTTTATTTTTTTTTCTGCAATCTTTTGAAGTCCAGCCCGTGATTTCTGGGGTGTAGGTATTGGCTTGATTAACTTCAAAGTGACACACCACTGACTATCACATTAGCATGTCAGTTGGCCTCCAGCAGACACTGCAATTGTGAATGGAATTGAGTAGCTTTACTGTAGCTATATTTTCTTTTATTTTTTCTCCCAGAGCAATGGCAGAATAACTAAATATGAAGGTTCAATAAAGTCATTCAAGTATATGTTTGTATGCTACCTAATGGTATCTGCTACAACTTTAAATGGAGAGAGGTACAGGATGCTAAAATATGTTTTGTCTGTTGTTTGCTATTTTGCTGCCCCAAGAAAAATACAGAAGAATGTGGAGACTTGACAGAACTGTAACCAAATCCCTTTCCCAGGATTTTGGAGGTTTAAAATAGCATGAGATGTGAATTTTTCTTTTTTGTTAAACTGAAACTTGATTGACGTGTAACAAACAACTGTGTCCCTGTTTTCAGAGTGGTACTAAAGATCCAAAGGTCAATGCAATGTATCTCTTGTTATGATAACAGAACTGTAAATCATAAATCACATAAAATAGTTTTTATAAATTTCATCCTCTTTATGTCAGCTATGCGATACAATTATATTTCTTGCTGTACTAATTTCCTTACCTTATTTTTGTAATGAGAGATCTAAAAATATCATCTAGCCCTAGTAAATAGATAAATCTTTATGATTAAATGGTTGTAGTAATCTGTGAGATGTGAAAAAATTCCTGAAATTTTGGTAAAGATAGCTGGGAATTTTTAGGGAAGGAAGACGTTTTCTTGGTTGTAAACTGGTTTGGGATGATATGGTTGCATGTTTTCTCCTAACAACTCCCTTTTCTGTCTGTAATTTCTGTATGCAAACGATAGCTACCCAAATGTAAGCTGGTTTAAACATGACTAGATTGGATGTTAAATATGAACAGATTGCAAGAAAGGTTTGTTTTTTTGAGATCCAAAGCAGAGCTGCTAGTGAGCAGCAATGGATTTAATTATCCTTCTTAATGTCAATTAAGAAGACAATAAAGACAATATGGGAAAATAAATATTTATAACTCCTAGAGCTGTATATGTATAGTGTGCTCATTTGGATGGTAAATACAGAAACATTTAGAGTAACTACATATTTTGGACAAGAGACATGCATAGGTATTGTTAGAAGTTGTATTTCTTAGTAATTAGAAATTAATGGAATCTGAGTTAGAAAATAGGTCACAGAGTATCTAATTATTAGATAAATTAGATAAATTAGATAAATTAGAACAATGAGTTTTTATAAAGTTTTAGGTATTTTGATGATACAGATGTACCTGTTACTCATTTGATATATTTATTTTAGAAATGTCATCTCTTGCAATGCTGTTTAATGCCCTGCCATCTCACACAGTTTTCTGTAAAAATAAGATTGTACACATTATGCAATAGACCTCTGTAACTGACATCTGTAATGAAAGGAGAAATGAGAAATTAAGAATTCAGTCCTATGGAAGCAATTGCATATGTCATTCCAGAAACCAGGGCTAACATAAAACACTCCAATTAATACTGAATACTGCATATTATTTGATTACAATTCAGAAAACTTTTTTTGGTAGGTCACAGTAGGGTAGCTTGATTTAAATCACCAATTTTAATCATGATTGAAGTCAGCAGGCAGGAACCCTGTATTTAAATAATTAATTTTAATCTGTACTTAATTATTTTCCTAAAGAAATTCCAGTTGTGTTGGTAGGTATAAACAATTAAAACACACTGATTTACAAACAGATGTAATCTTTCAGTAATAATTAGTAATATTTTTTGCTAATAGGGTATATTAAAAATACATATGTGAGTAGTTATATCACTTAATATACATTTATTCATATTGTTAATTTTTGCATTTTCTTGTATTAGAGAAGGGTGAATTATGTTTTTATGTCTGCTTCGAGGATACTTTGTCACCTAGGGTTTTTTCAAGAAGCATGCCTCACTTTGTGAAATGTAAATTAAATGATTCATTAAGCTACTTAAAAAAACCTGTAATGAGATACATTCTTTTTAAAAGTACATACTAAAGAAGTTTGACTTGTATTTTCAATAGCCACTGAACAGAAGAGGAGGTACTAGTGTACTGTGGTGAATATCTATTCTCAGCACACACTGAATTTTCAAAAGAGTTTAGATACCTAAAAAACAATTCCACCAATCTATCTTTAGATGTCTAAACAATTTTCAATGTCTTTCTCCATATATTTGAGAATTTTAAAGCTTGCAGTTCTTGTAGTCTTCTGCATCTTTTTTGTTCAGCAATGGAAAAGAACACCATCTCTCCATTTACAACTTACAATTCACCTGCTAAATAATGAGTTTAACCCTGTGAAGAAAACATTAATGCCATTTTTAGTAGATTTAAAGGTTAAGAATAAATACTAGTTTAAGTAAAAGTGTTGCTTAAATATGAGTGATAAAGAAGGTTGAGATGACTTAACCCTGCTTACAAGAGAAAAATAAAATCAGGAAAATGAAGAAAATATGTTTTCAGAAGGAGAAAGCAAAGTAAAACAAAGGTTCCCTCTTCTACAGCTGTGTTTCTGATGGCAGTGGCTAAATATAATTTAAAAAGGTTCTAAGGAGCCATTACACCATGTTAGATCAGAAATCTATGAAATAGACTCCTGTTTGCAGTGACACCGTGGCACCTAAAAAATTGTCATGGACAGACTGGTTTAAATAAAGAAAAATAATCTTGGCAGAAATTATTGCGATTATGTTTTAATTAGCAAAGAATACACTGTCTGAAGTGTATATTCATGCATTTATCTTGTGTGACTAAAGAAATTTCAACAAACTGTAGAAAGTTTTAAACAAAATACTCTCTATGCTTGTTTAATAGCCAATGTTAGATTAGCAATCACTAAAGCAAGGAAATGAATTGGATTTTAAACTCAAGTTTTGCTGTAGTTCACACCTTTGAAGAAAAGTAAAGAGAAAATCTGTGTTACAGATAGATGTGCTGTATTAGGCTGTAGGCTGAACTGCGTCTGTCATGAAACACTTTCTTTTAAGCTTGCTAGATAACAACAGAAGAAATAATTTCTCATTGAGCTTGTCTTGATAATAGAACAGTAATTGAGTTCCTTCTAGACATGGAGATGCACTAGATCCTACAGAGGACTTCACTTGAGATGGTGCCGAGTTTGCAGTAGTGTACTTTGTCTGCAGTGATTCACTCCAAGTTCTTCCTACCAGTACCCAGGAGGAAGGGTTTGCATCAGGGCTCACTGCTGTCATCCATAATGTCAATCCATAATCTTTCATTTTATCATCAGTTTATTTCTCTGCAGGCCTGGGCTGAAAGAAAGTAGATCCATCACACATATCTAACCCTTAAAATATCACTCCAGCTACACCATTCAAATGGCCTCTCTCTAACCCAGTTTTATCACTGTTACTCCCTAAACAAGACTTCTTGACTTTTCTGAGCAAAGCTGTGCAGCTTGATGGTAAGGGGAACCTTTCTTCAGGTTGGTGGGATTTACTATCCCAGAAGGAACTATTCCTTTTCCCAGTAGCAGTGTACTTGGGCAGAGGGGAAATATTTTCATCCTTCTTCCCTGTAAGGATGAATTCATGAGAGGCCAGACCAACTGGTGCTGATTCAAACAGTCCTATGAGGTGGGAAGAAAGGCAAATCTGCATTCTCTGCAGTAAGACCCTGGGAGTGATCTTGACTGTTACGCCGGATGAAAATTCATGAGTCATTTCTGTCACCATGTGAGGCAGCATAATAGAATACGGTGTCATTCATATAAATTTCTGTTTTCTTCCCCTGCTACTTGTCTTTTTAGCTATTAAAAAGGGTTAAGGGTCCTCTTGTCACTTTTATTAATATTGAGAATCTACATCAAGGAGGCTTTTGCCCTTCTATTCCTTGGAAAGTTTCTGTCAATGCTAGAATTAGAAGTGAAGATGAAAGCCGAAAAAAAATTGTACATTGAAGAAGGGTAGATATTCAGAAGCTCTTTTGCATGAAAGAAAAGTCAATGGAGATAATACAAGTTATCTGATAGTTTAGAGACACTTCTCTTCCCTGCTGATTGAAGAGAGGGAAGATAGATATGAACAGTAGATTGGTAGCCTCACCATGGAGCATGCTAGAATAGGCTACAGCCTAAATCCTTATCAAATGATCTTGAATATTAGTGGCTTGTTGATATCAGCAGCTAAATGATTGCACTTACTACAGGGATTTGCTCTTTAGATTTCCTAGCTCAGGGAACTGAACTTTCCCTTCAGGAGGATTACCACTAGTTCCTATAGACCTAATCAGCATAAGCCTCCAGCCCAGCAGGCAGGTGTCACAGTAGCTGTTCCTTTACAAGGTAAGTAGGTATAAGATGTGAGAAGTTCAGAATTAGTAATGCAAGTCTTCTGTCATTTTTATCATTGGACCCTGCAGGGAAGATCTGATTAAATGGATATTCAACTCTTTGCATTAACGTGCACCCAATTTTAATTTGCATCTAATTAACAGTATAAAAAGTATAATTTTATTATTTGCTGCTGGAAATCAGATCTATGGTAGCAAGGAGCTACATGCAGTTGCTGAAGTGTGATATAAATTACTATATCATATACACCTTCTTTCTTTCTGTTTCCTGCACCATATTAATTTCAACATCTACTCTTTTTGGTATAAAATGCAACATCCATGTTTTTTTCTGAACTAAGTTGATTCATATGTTGCTTTGTTTAGTAGGTCCTCTGTAACAGCCTTGTAGACCTGTTAATCTCCAAATGCCCTTTATAGTTTCACAGAGAGATGTTTCAAGTTAAGATATGTGGTAGAAATCCCAGCCAAGCAATCTGATTTGGATTTCAGAGGACCTTACTTCTGTCTGCAGCTTCTGACCTGCATTTGGGAAGTGACAGAGAGCAAAATCTGTTTACCTTTCTGCACCTTTGTTTCCCCTCTCACTGTGGCCTAGCTGGTCAGTTTAGATTCTTAGGACCAGCATTAGAATAAGAAGGGAAGAATAGTGAACATTTGCATGTTCACTAGATGGGTCTCTGGATCTTGTTGGGCATAAATTGCCTCTGTAATAACCAAGAATTCAGTTTCCTACTAATAAGTGTGTGGGTTTTTTTTTAAATGTGTCTATAAGTTACATTGGAATCTACATATTAAATATACAATTATGTAATTTTTTACTCTAAAAAAAAGAATTACTGTCTCAAAGGATGAAGTATTGAATCTGTGGATTTTAGTAACACCCTGAATTACATCACTGGCATGGTGAGGCTGCTGTTGGCAAATGACTAATTTGCAGTGTTTGTGTTTACCCTTCTCAGTCTCTTAACTGCCACTTACTTGAAGGTTGGTAGCTGTATCCAAAATGTTATTTTGTATTTGCCCTGTTTCCTGGTTCTTTTGTTTGTTTGTTTGGGGTTTTTTACAATGTGCTACTATGGCTGTACTAGATAAGGTAGAACTTTATTTCAATTTAGCATGACAGTTCTCATAATCTCATAGAAAAAATGTAGGTTCTGCTACCTGCTGACTTGTAAGCATGACCTTTCTACTCAAAAATCATGCCCTAGAAATACATACCATCAAGATTTCTTAAATGGACAGCAGTAGCAGTGCTGTGAAGTATTGCAGGCTTTGTTCTTTCAGTAGTCTGAGATCTACAGCAGTACTGGAAATGCTGTATTTTGTCAGATTTTATCAAGTAATTGCAGCTATGAAAAATCATTTAGTGTATGATTATATGCTACTAGATGTGAAAAGCAGCACATCATGTATGTACTGTTGAACCAACATAATAGCAAATACATAGGACTGGTTCATATAATTAGAAGTGTTAGGAATCCAAGTGTTACCAGATTTGATATATTATAGAGAAACTACAACTTAGATGGAATTTTCTAGTAGAAAACTCTTCCACCAAAGTTTATTGGATTTATCTGATTCACACCAGAAAATTTAGTCAAAGGTTTACATGTTGTGATATCTCTACCCATATTCAGTAAAATGCAACATAAAAATATCTTCCCACAAAATGGTGTTGAAGTAGACCATCTGGGGAGTAAGACACTTACAGAAATACATGGAATAAATGATAATTGCTGAACTGCATACCTCTGAGTTTAAGATTACACTGTTTTTCTTAATCCCTAGTTTGAACAATGCTCATGGACATGAGCATTTACTTGTTGTATGGAAGGGAGCAGATATTAGTCCACTAACTAGCATTTATAATAGCATTTAGAGTCTTGAATCCAGTGACTCAATATTTTTTCAGTTGACTCTGGATCAAAATATAGGTACATTGTGTCTTTTTACTTAGCTTCATTTTTTGGTGAGTATTTTCTTATCAGAGAATGACGGATATAAGCCAACAGCCACATGAATGTTGTGTCATGAAACTGGAATCTTATAGTCTGCAACATGAGTTTTGCAGTGGGTTGGAGGCCTTCAGACGTCTACTTTCTAGGCAGTTAGGCATTTAGAAGTAAAGAAGTTCCTTGGTTCGCTCCAAGGGTAGTTCAGCAGCTGTTTCTTATATAATTGTACCAGGAGGCTGAAGCTAATTATGGTACTGTGATGTGAAACTGTTCTAATCTGGTTGCATTGATTATTTTAAAAAACATCTGTAACACCATGAAGAATTTTTTTCGAACTATCGAGGCAATTGAAATCTAATTTGAGCTGTCTCTTCCCAGTTTGGATACCGAGTACATCTTTCATTCATTAGCGTATGGTCTTTTTATCCTGTTTGGTGTACCTTTCCTTGGGCCTGTTGTGCCAGTCTATCAGCAGCAGATCACTGCTGGAAAGGAATTACAGTAATTGACTAGTGTGGTCACAAACAGTTAACTCTGTGGGAGAAGTGTTAATGCTAAATGATGTTATAATGACATTTTTGCTCAAATAAATTATATCAGTATAAGAAGATTTAGAAGTATTTTCCAAATGACCAAGAAATGCAAGTATGCAAGTCATAAATTAAAATGTATATTCTCTTAGCAACAATCTGACTGTGTCATGGGCTGCCAGGGGGGCTTCATTGGTGAGCAATGGGTATGGGTGGACTTAGGGGAGGCAAGTTTCAAGCTTATTGAGAAGGGACATAATAGCTGAATTCAGGGTCGTCGTTAAATATGTAGGTTGAAAGCATTTACAGAAGAGGGGGCTTTTTGCTGTGCTGTGTCCTTAAAATGGATTTTTCCTATCATAAGCAGCAAGGGCAATACTGATTACACTGGCATTAAACTGTTAATACTGTTCCTATCATGGCTTCTTCCAGAGAGAACATTCCTCACCAAGGTCCCCAGTGCCTCTTATTATTAAAGTGAGTTACATTAGAGGTTTTGTTGGCTCTATATGTATTATATTCAGATATATGTTTATATATTATGCACCTTCTATCCACTGGTGCAGTCCACAGTGAGATTTTTTCCCTGTGGAAGGGAATAGAGCACAAACCTGAGCATGTTTCCTGTGTAGGTGTACGTGGATGCTGTATTTTTTTATCCAAATATTTGCCATGTACATCTGTAAACTATGGAAAGATTTCTAGTCCTATCTATAGCTGCTTCTGAGTTGCAACTGTGTATGGAACTGAAGGTGGGATAGGTAGAGATTTTTAACTGTAATTGTCAGTTGTCTTCACTAGCCTAATTACTTTGTCTGATATGACTCTGGGGTCAAGTTGTAGCTGGACACGCTGGACACGATAACATTTCTTTGTCTAGTTATGGTAAGACATTTGGAAATTCACATACCCAAGATTTTCCTGATTCATTACTTTGTAACGATAATTTTAACCTAAGTGATTAATAGTTGATAATAGTAATTAACATATTAGACTAGTATTCAGAAAGTATTTCTTTCCTGAGGCACATGGAAAGCTTTAGAATATAATGAGCAAAAATTATAATAAAATAAAAAAGGTAAAAATGTAAATTTGCTTAATGTATGTACTAATATGCTGTTTTAACATATTTCTGAATGAGCGGTAACTAAATAATGTGAGATTATTATAGTGGCTGGCCACACTGTATAATAGTAAAATCATCATAAGTAATTGACATCATTATAACACAGAATACACTATAAATTGGTATGTGTACTTTGCATCTTAAAGATGAATTGTAAACTCTCTATCTGCTCATCACTCTAGGAAACCTGTGTGATCTCAGGAAGATGTAACTGTAGGAATAGGAATTTACTGTCTTTGCCCATATGCGTGGTTCAAAAATGGGGAAGTGCTGTATACTTCAGTGATTACTGGTCAGGTATTCATCATGTCCTTGAGGTTTCTTTTTCTCTTTCTGTCACTGAGCTGTGGTTCTTGATCTTTATTTCAATTTAGCATGACAGTTCTCATAATCTCATAGAAAAAAATGTAGGTTCTGCTACCTGCTGACTTATCTGCTACCTGCTACCAGTCATAAATGTTTTAGCTTTTTGGAAGTACTTTGTGTGGCTTGTAGCACATGTGTTCTTGGAGTCCTTCTAAGCTAAAAAGGGCATGTTTTCTTGTGGTGAAGGGTGTCTTGAGGAAATGCTCACAGGTAGACATCCTTCAGTTACCTGTGACACAGGATTTCCACAGACAGAAAAGTCATTTGGGAACATGGACATCCTTCAGTTGAAGTTGTGTTTATTTACTACAAACTCTTTGAAAACACTATTCATAATGTCTGGAAATATATTTTTCTCAATAACAGGTTCTTACATGTAGCTTTATGTTAGACAGCTGTTTGTTAAACTAGTCTAAAGTAATTAGACAAGTTAAACTAGTCTAAAATATTTGTTTTATATAAATTTGCAGTATGTAGAATATCTGCAGTTGCAGATTATGATGGCAAACTCAGTCTCTTCAAATGTATCTGTAGCCTTATTTGAATAACAAAAAGATGTATTGAATTTGGAAATCAATAGAAACTAAATACTACAGATGCATTGTGTATTGGAACTTGGAAGTGTGTGGGATAGAGCAGGTGCAGTTTAACTGCAGAAAGTCTTAGCCTCTGAAAAATCTACAAGTTAAATATAGTAACTTATTTTCAAGATCTTACTGGGAAAAAGCCCTCATATTTTCTCCAATAGTCACTATTCTAATTTAGCAGAAGGAAGCTTTTACACAGTTGTTGTTGCCGAGGTAACCACTTGGTTCACATCCATGTGTTGAGCATATGTGTATCACTTTATCTCTTAGCGCTCAGAGGCAATATCATGGCATTGCATATAGGAAATTATTATTTTTTTTAAATATATAAAACCTCAACATCTAGAAGACTCATTAAATGATCTCACTCAAGACAGACTTAAATTATCCTTTTGGGGTTCTTTTATGCTAAAGTTCCGAATGTGACTGACTTGTTATATCTTCACACACAGAGCAGATGAAATATAAAAAGTAGATAAATCACTGCCAACATTTCATTCCAAATGCATATGTACAATGATTTATGGATTATATGTACACACAGGCATATATATAAATGGATTCTGTTTATACTTATGTGTGGGAAGGACTGACAAAAGAAAGCTAAAGAAATCTTGTCATCTTGATCTATATTATGGTTGATACATTTTGGTGCTAGATTCTATTAACTGTCGCAGAATCACAGAATTAACTAGTTTGGAAAAGACCTTTGAGATCATCAAGTCCAACCTATGACCAAACACCACCTTATCAACTAAACCATGGCACTAAGTTCCATACCCAGTCTTTTTTTAAACACCTCCACAGACTGTGACTCCACCACCTCCCTGGGCAGCCCATTCCAATGGCCAAACACTCTTTCTGTGAAGAATTTTTTCCTAACGTCTAGCCTAAACTTCCCCTGGTACAGCTTAAGGCTGTCATTCTTTCACTGGTTGCCTGGGAAAAGAG